>JBBPUL010000031.1:0-66718 GCA_038094675.1 Spongispora temasekensis
TTAGTATTTGGTTAGTCTGCTTGATTGTATTTGATTACTAGTGTCTGATTAGTATACTTGGTTGTGTTTGGCTGTGTTTGGTTAGTGCCTGGTTAGTGTGTTTGGTTGTGTTTGATTAGTCTACTTGGTTATATTTGATTAGTATATTTGGTTATGTTTGGTTATAGCCTGGTTAGTGTATTTGGTTGTGCTTGGTTGCATTTGATTATAATATACTAGTAGACCATAAGTCTCTACTAATCTATATAAGTCTGTACCAGTCTGTACCTCTGTACCAGTCTGTACTGGGTCTGTACTAGTCTGTACCTCTGTATGAAAATCAGTGTTTTGCTGATGCAGCAGACAACAAATCCGAGCTCGAGGAGGATGGCCTTGAGCTTTCTGTACCAAAGATGGCCGGATTGTCATAGGCCATAGAGTGCCTTAAGTAGAAGCCATACAAGGTGTTCCTTGCCATTTGCTTCAAATCCGGTCAGCTGTTTGACATATGCTGGCTGGTCGTCAGGCATCTTGCTGTTGAGAAAAGCGGAATTCATGTCGATAACGTGTATTTCCCAGTCAAGCGCAGCTGCAATTGCACATAGGAGGCGGATTGACTCGATCCTTGCAACTGGTGCAAAGGTCTCGTCGAAGTCGACTCCAGGTTTTTGAGTGAATCTGTGTGCGACTAACCGGGCCTTGTAGCGCGTGATATTTCCAGTTTCATTGCGTTTGATGCGGTATACCCATTTTGTGTCAATTGCATCACGGCCTGCTGGGAGTTCAACTAAACGGTATGTATTGAGTTGCGTGATCGAGTTGAGCTCGTCATGCATTGCCTGTTCCCATTCCTTTCGGTCTGGGGAACTCATTGCTTGCCGGTATGTTTGTGGATCTTCACTTGACACAATATTGACTGAATCTTCATTCTCGGATTCTAGTTCCGTCAATTCCGAGAGTTCCGACTCTGGCGATTTCGGTGAGTTGAGTGCTTCATTGACCTCGGCTTCCGAGTCATCCATTTGCATAGGTTCCAAACATTTTGGATGTTCTGGTTCCGGTTCCGGTCACCCATAGATAGATGCAATCGCAGTGTGTGCTTTTGCAGCGGCTGTACATGCTGATGGGGCACGTGGAGGTGGTGGTTCCGGTCGTGCACGAGGTGGTTTGGCAGTTGGCAGAGGTCGCCCGTGCTGGTTAGGCTGGGCGGAATGTGGTGGGATGTGGTTTTGTGGTGTCGGGACAGGTTTTGGGCTGGTGTCACTGTTGTCAGGGTCGAACACAGATGATTTGAGTGATCGGTAGGAGAACTAATACTCCTCCTCAGCCTGAAAGCGGTCACGCACATCAGTAGAGTCATCAAAAATGACATGCGCAGAAACCTGGATACGCCGCAAATCAGGGCGATATATGTAGTTGCCAACCCTTCTGAGTCTCCGAATAGCCCACAAAAATGGTCCGTCACCCTTTCGGATCAAGTTTCCAGCGTTCCGGCGAGTCATCTAGCACATAAGCAGTGCAGCCGAAACGATGTAGACGCGAGGCGTCAGGTTTGCACCCGTAGCGCTTCTCGAATGGGGTGGTATTCTTGAGTGAACGAGTGGAGTGGCGATTCCTTGTGTAGACAATGTAAGTAGCTGCTTCCACCCACAGGAAGAGCGAAAGGCCGGAATCGATTAGGATGGTGCGGACATGGTCCATAATGGATCGGTTGAGGCATTTGGAAATGCCATTTTGCTCAGGCATCCGTGGGGTTGTAGATTCCCAATGAATTCTGCAATCCTTCATATAAGTGATCCATGGCGTGTTGAAATATTCTCCGCCATTGTCCGTTCGAAATCATTATATGGTTTTGCCACTCATGTTCTTGATCTCTGTTTTCCACTCTTTGAATGCAGCAAATGCATCACTCTTTTTACATAGAAAAAGGACCCATACCCAATGAGAGTAATCATCCGTCAATGTCATCATGTAGTGCTTGCTCGAGGGGGTTTGAATGGGGGCAGGTCCCCATAGGTCCGAGTGTATGAGCGCAAGAAACCGACTCATTTTACCACTTTCCGAGGGTGGAAACGAGGCTCTGGTTATTTTTCCCATAGCGCATGACGGACAGATAGGTGGCTCGAGATTAAGCTCGCCTGGTGACAATTTAATGCCTGTTGCTAGGCCTTTCTTCACAAGCGCTCGGATAGACTGGTAGTTGAGATGACCAAGCCAGCGGTGTAGCTGCTCGAGCTTAGAAATAGGGGCAACGGCTTGAAAAGAGAGTTCGTCAGATCGGGGTCGAGGCATGTCCATGTGGTATAAACAGTCGGCCTGTCTAGTGGCGGTGAAGACAATAGAATGTGACTTTTTTACTAAGATATTATGCATCATTTGTCCATCATCTTTGAGCTCGAAAGTAACACAACGACCTGCACCAAATAGTGTGTAGCAATCAGCGTTGTCGAGTCGTGAGACAGAGATAATGGGTAGCTTTGACGATGGGACATGGCATGTGTCTTGTAGTCGAAGATTAATGGTACCACCAGATGGTCTGCTGGCAAGCAATTGAGCTTTGCCGCAACCTGCAATAGTAGACTGGCCATTTCCAAAGCCATTTATGCTACCCGATGAGGGTGCATAGGACTTGAATGATCCGCGATCTGCGAGAATGTGGGTTGAAGCACCAGAGTCGATAATAGGAGTCATGCTCAACATTGTACTGGCACTGTACACAGAGTCTATAGGGCATGAGGGAGCCGAGGATATTGTCTCAGTGGTTTCTGTGGCCACGAGACATTTCTCGAGTATGATGTTTGAAGTTTCGTCAGCCCCTGATCCTTCCTTGGTAGCTATTTTTGCCCTCTCTTTCCCTTTTCCCTTTTTGCTCAACTTTGACCTCCTTTTTGGACCTTTTCCTTCCTTTCTGCCACCTTTCGCCCAGCAGTCGTCTTTGGTGTATCCTTCCCATTTGCAGTTTGTGCAGAATTTCATGCCGACAGCACGGGCGGTATGTTCCAAGGTAGCAAGGGCTGTTTCCAATGAGGTAGTGGCAGTGGCTGGCATCTGGTGACGTTTCTCCTCAAGAATTTCTGATATTACTCCCGAAAGCATAGTAGTCTTTTGTATTCGTATTCCTTTTACGAAGTAATCCCATGAGTCAGGATCCTTTGGGTTGCACGGTAGCGTAGAAAGCAGGATAGCAGCAACAGCAAAATCTGGTAGAATTAGATTTGCATTTGTAAGGTGCTGGACGGCTTCCTGGTACTCGTTTATGTGCATTGATACATTGCTACCACTTTCCATGTGCCTCGTCATGCGGCGGAACCAGTATATAATAGATCCAGTCCTGACTTGGCCAAATTCAGCTGCAAGAAGGTCCCAAGCATCATGGGCGGTCATCAGATGAGCTATTTTTGGGATTAACTCTGGTTTGACACAGCTCGAGATCAGTGCACGAGCCGTAGCATTCATCTTTTGCCATATTAGCAGCTCGGCAGGGTCCAGAGGCTTTCCAAGTGTTCCATTAATGATCTCCATTAGGTTAAACATGTCAAAACCTTGGCGCATAAGGTGTGACCATGCGAAGTAACCTTTCTCATCTGCAAGATGGTCCTCTGAGTGTTTCGGGAAGTAGTGGCTAACATTTGATGGGATATCCCACGCTTTAGGGATGGTAGGAGCAGATGCTGACATGGGTGGTGAAGATGATGAGGCTGCATCTGAGCTTGGATTCGACATCGTGGAATTAAGTGGGTAGGGACAAAATGCAGGGTTTATCTAGATTTAATGAGGGAGCGTGGAGAACAAGTGTGGAGATGGGAGTTGGTCTGGTGCACTCGTTGTAACTTTACTATGACGGTGAATTCTTCATGCGTCGGGGCTCATAACCTAAAGGAATCTGAGCTATAGTATGCGTTAGCAAGAATAGTAGCGAGCGCAACTGAGTGCATACCTCAGTCAAACGTAGTGAAACGACTGAGGGATGCGTCAGAACTGAACGGAATGTAAGTAACAAACGTGGCGTGTAAAGAATTTGCTAAAAGAGGTAAGCTAGTTGTCTATGTACGGATTGTAGCGTATGTCAACATCAATGGATACTGCAAAAAGGCTAATATCAATGTATGCAATCATTGGAAGGAATAATGATTCTTGCCTGTGTAAATGCCTAGGACCCGAATGATGGCGTACCGTTACACATAACTTGGAGAGACGTTCCATATGAACTAATAAAACAATCGACGAGATCCTTTATCCAGTCTGATCTCTCATAGTTTGTGCGACTGAGCAACGAGTTTCAAGTTGTCAGAAAGTATGAGCTCGCTGTGAAAGCGCTTGTCCTGCGGCAAATCAGTACTGCAGTGACTCGTCAAGGTGCCATATTGAGGGAAATGATGGATCACTGGCGGCTGTCACCTGGTTCACTCGCCAGCAAGACGATGTACGGGTTATTCACGGTAGAATAGGGTCTTGATGGACGAATCGTTCTACGATGGATTTATTATAGGGATTTTCAGGGCAGTATGTGATGACCGGGTAGCCGGGATGATGGTTGATGGAGCCATCGTGATTCCAATCTGTTATACATACATATATAGCCTGTGTGTCCATCATGAACATCTTCCGTGAGACGCCGTAGCACAGACGCTTTCACAGTGCGCTTGTACCTTTTCGGTCGTACCAACAGACAACCGCGTTAACGCGTCGTCGTCGCCACCACGATGGTCGCCCTTGCATGTGTTGGTCAGCGCCGTCACTGAGGCTCGCCGTCCTCGTGGCCACTGTCATGCTAGTAGTACGTTCGGTCGTCGTCCGGGGCAAGTGTGCGAGGCTCATGCCAGGGAGGGAAGTCTCGAGAGGAGACGCGCGTGTATATGTAGGACCTAGATCTGAGGCGGTCATGCATATATATAAAGTATATCGCACCTTTCACTTTTTGCACATATCGATGTCCTTGCCCTCGTCACGTCGAGTCGATGGACTGTCGTAACCAAGTCGTACCCGTTGACGGGGCCGTGACTACTCGGTGCTTAGTACTGAGCGAGGTATAACATTCGGTCATCGGGCGATGTCGGTACGTCATCAAAGGTCAGTCATCCCCTCGAGCGATCGCACCACAAGTCTACCGTCATGCCAATGGAGACCCAGCATTCCCTCGTCGCATTATTCGCCTGAACGTCGGATTTGCTTGGCATCCGGTTGCTGGCAGCGTTAGATTGTTGTTGTTTTCGCTTATTTAATCGTGTTGAATTCTAAAGGCTTTTGCTTGCCCTTTTGGGATGATTACATCGGTGACGACGCCATAGTCTCGTATTTCGTAGATCCAGGCGGAGTACCGCTGGCAATCGGTTTGTGTTTTTTCTTTTTCCCTCTGGTTCACAGCAATATGCTGGCTATGGTTAGGATGGAGGTGGCTTTGGCGGAGCTAGCAGTCGAGGAACAGCAAGAGCCAGAGGAGGACAACGATTTTGTCGTGGAAAAAGGTGGCGTTATTTTTTTATTTTTTTTCATTGGAGTGATATACACTGACCCACTTTTCTCCCTGAATAGACGAAGAGGACGTCTTCGAATCGGATTTCGCAAGTACGGACGAAGAGGCGACCGCACAAGAGGACGTAGACGAAGGAGACAAGGCCGTGAGGGAGGAGGAACGAAGGGAACGTAAGGTGCGGCGCCCTTCCTTTCTGTTTATCTCTGTCTGGAAGAACTCATTTCCTCAGAGTGCGCGTGTGCGCGTCGAGAAAGCGACGGCACAAGCACATGCACGACAGCGCGTGACCTTCAACCCCGAGTCGACCACGTCCCGGTCGAAATCGAAGCTGCCTTCGAAAGCCAAGCGCCGCGTTTCGTTAGGGGTGCATTGGATCAGCAGTCTAGATTGTAGATGTTCATTTCTAGCCGACAATCGAGTTCGGATGCTGCTGCTGCGATGTCGTGGCCCAGTAGAATCTGGAATTGGATGATGACATGGATTTACAGGGCCAAGCGTAAAAGACCACTCTTTCCCTCCGAGTCCTCGTGACTACATATAGAAATTTTCTGACGCATTTATACCCCATGAAAACTATCAGTGGATGGAGGAAACGGACGAGGACGTCGTTTACTTGCGAAATCACATATACAGCCCCGCGCCGTTTTGCTCGTGTGATTTGCCCTGCGGGCGGCCAAAGGCCTCGACCTGGATGATTAGCCTCCAGGGGACCATGACCTGGCCGACATATCGGCCGGTAGGGGTATCTGTTCCAAGGATGTACTCTTCGGTGTTGACGAGGAGTATGTTGAGCAGTTGGTCTGTGCCGACGAACGTGCCGATGAAGACACGATTGTCGGAGGTGACGATGCGGAGGGTCTCCTTGAGCAGGTCCCTGACGGCGGTGATGGCGGGGGTGTCTGGCTCAGATTCTGGCAAGGTGGGCGGGGAAGACGACATATTGACAAGTCACACACCCACGCCAATGATGAACCCTTTTGAAAGTGCGCCGTCGCTCAACATGCAAGGCCAACACGACTCTGCCAACACACACAGATACTCGGTCATCTTACCGACCTACAACGAGCGCAAAAATCTCCCCATTGTCGTTTGGCTGCTGGCCAAGGTATTTGCCGAGCAGTACGTGTGTTTGGGCAGACGGGGGCAGAATCAGGCCGGGCCGCTGACAGGTCTAGTGAGCTAGCATGGGAGATCATCGTTGTGGACGACGCCAGCCCCGACGGCACGCAGGAAGTCGCCAAGGAGCTTGCCAAAGTGTATGGCGAAGACAAAATCGTGCGTGTCCAAGTGTGCTTGCTCATACCGTTGTTGTTCCGCTGAGCGAGGCTGCAGGTGCTCAGACCGCGCTCCGGAAAGCTCGGGCTTGGGTGCGTGGTGGTCTCAGAGCCGTGGCACACTCAATAATTCGACGTGCAGAACCGCATATATTCATGGACTGGACTTTTGTACAGGCGACTTTGTGATCATCATGGACGCCGACTTTTCACACCATGTGAGTGAGCTGAGCGCCGTCGGATCTCTTGGAATCTCACTCTACTAGCCCAAGTTCATACCGCAGTTCATCAGGTGACGTCTGGCTGACCGCCCGGACCTGGTGCGGCTGACGTTCTTTGCAGATTGCAGCAGGCATACAATCTGGACATTGTCACGGGCACGCGGTACCGGTCGACGCCCACACCCGCCCTGTCTGACGCGCGGCCTGGTGGAGTACACGGGTGGGATCTCAAGCGGAAGCTTGTTTCGAGAGGCGCCAATTTTCTGGCGGCAACCGTGCTGAACCCGGGCGTGAGCGATCTTACGGGCAGCTTCCGGTATGGCATTTCACTGTGAATGACTGAGGCTGACGCTGCCCCAGGCTGTACCGTGTGCGCGTGCTGCGGCACATCATCACACTAACGCAGTCGCGAGGGTACGTGTTCCAGATGGAGATGATGGTCCGTGCGCGTGCGCTGGGGTACACGGTCGGGGAGGTTCCGATCACGTTCGTGGACCGGATTTTCGGGGAGAGCAAACTCGGCGCGGACGAGGTAGTGGCGTATGCAAAGGGCGTCTGGTCGCTGTTCACCTCCGTTTAATACACACGTGATTTACGCATGACATCACATAAGTCAGCACCGGAAAAGGAAATCATTCTCCTCTCGGCCAGATTGGGTCAAAGTGCCCTCTTGTTCTCTAACCACCACCATCGCTATCATGAGCCTCCGCCAGGACGTCCTCAGATCTCTCACCCTCTCCGACCTTGCGACAGAGCGCAAACGCGCCACGTCCGTCCGCCCAATCGACGAAGATTCCGAGGATGAGCTGATCAATGTCGTATGTCCGATACAGGCCCCGGCTGATATGCATGTTGCTCATTGCTGCCTAAGACTTCTGCACCGGGAACACCCGCGCGGTCCCGCGGCCCATCCAGGCCTGGATCCCGACCCGCCTCACCAACCCGGCGAGCCAACCTGCGCGGTCCTCCGAGTTCCATCCTACCGTCCAAGTTCCTCTCATCCGATCCCTTGAAAGTCTTTCCGACACAAATATCACAGCGCGTATTTAGATGGCTCGCAATATCAGATCTAGCATCATGTTCCAGAGTGTCACAGAAGTGGAACAAGAGCCAGACGCTCAATTACAGTACGTGATACATCTCGCCTTCGTGCTGACGGTAATATTAAAGCGATGGTTAGTATGGTTTCAACATTATCGCAAGGAGAACTTTCATGATGAAAGTCTTCCTTTGGGCAAGTGGACACGGAGGGAGTCGAAACAGAACTGGGTTCGTGCGAGTGCATGTTAACCACGATTGGGCTGAAGTCCTAAATAGCGTCTGGTGTTTTTGTCGACATGTGTGAACAAGTCCACACCATCTAGCCCAGCAGGATATGCGTCGCCGGCCCGTTCGGGATACCAGACGCCCAAGGAGGCCAATGAGGAAAAATGGAGAACCGAAGAACAGACCCGCCCGAGCAAAGTCGAGATGCGGGAGATGTACAAGGAGCTGGGCGGCCGCAAATCGCGGACAAAGACCAAGCTTGGCAGCATGGGTGGGTATAGAGATAAGACGGGTTGGGCTGACCACATGGAAGAATGAGAATGATAGATGGATAGATATACATCAGCATCTAGATAGATAACACGCACAATCTCTAGGAATGTGCCAGCACTAGATCACGAAATGCTAATCGCACACGCTTGATAAATCGGTACACTTCCCCAGTTTGATTAAGCTCCTGCAAGAGAATTGGAAGGGCGGGCAGCGGCGGTGTCGTCGTGATGACTAGAGCCATGTGAGACTAGTTCCGCGCGCAAAACAACGGGCCCACCATTATATGTCGGGGTCGACACGTCCAAAACGAAACTAAACTCTCGGTCAACATCCGCTTCGTCAATGTGCGAAAACCGGATGAGAAGTTGGTCCGCCTCGATGCCTTCGATGTTGCACTTGAGCCACGACTCACACCCCGCAAGCTCGGGTTCCAGCTGTGCAGCATGCGCATTCAACACAGCGCGTTCCGCATCCTTTTCTAAAGCCATCCACTCATCGGTACACGCGTCCCAAGCACCAGGTCGAATATCGCACCTCGTTGGAGATTGGAGACAATAGCGCGGTACTGTTCGATCTCGGAGTCCATCGTTGAGGCTGACTCGCGAATAGAAGCCAATTGACGTCTGAGTCCCGCGACGGTCTGTTCCGCCTCGCGTCGCTCCTCCTGCTCCTTGGCGAGCACTTGCGACAGCTCCGGTTGGGCTCGTGAGAGCAGGAGATCATCATCGAGACATACCTGCTAGCAGTTCTATCTCTTTCAGCTTGCATTGGTTAATCTCGGCCTCGGCCGCCTGCGTCCGCTCCGTCAGTTTCCTCTTGTCAGCTTCCTGGGCATTTCTGTGTTTCGTGATCTCGGCAATGGCACGGTTGGTGTAGTTTGTGACTGCTCTGAGAAAGTTTCCGGTCGAAGTCTCGTATGCATGCAACCGCAGGTCGATTTGTGGGTTGGGCTGGGCGAGGATGGCGGCGAGGTCGATGTGTGCGTGTCGCATGAGAAGGGGATCAATACGCGCCAATCACGTGATGATAACACTTGACCTTGTTTCCTCATGTCAGAGAATAGCTACGCTGCAAACTGCCACGATGTCCACATGGACACTGCGAGGGGCATCACCATCGGCCTCCGCGACATCCACATGAGCACTTCCAAAGGTGACCACGGCTGGATCGACGACATCACCATGGACACCGCAAAGGCCGCGACGACCATGAAGCCCTCGGGCTTCCAGCTCTGGGAGAAGGAGCTCCTAGGGAGCCCAGAAGTCAAGCGCAAAGCCACCGTCGCGCAGCTCTGTGCGTCTTGCTCTCCGTGATCGTCTGCAATGACCGTCCGATTGAAACCGCCTCCGCCAGACTTTCTCGATTATTACTTCCAAAACCTGGGCTATCTCGCCGCTCGCAAGGAACGCAGGGCGCGCTTTGACACTGATACTGCGAAGCGACAGTTGACGTCGGCAGAGTATTCAAAAGAGTTCAAGTCGTACTGTGGTCGCGAGCGCGTGTTGCTCAGGAAGCGGCGGGCCAAGCTGCGTCTGGAGCAGTTCCACATTATCGCGCAGGTCGGACAGGGTGGATATGGTGAAGTCTTTCTTGCGCGCAAACAGGAAACAGGAGAGGTATGTGCCCTCAAGAGGATGCGAAAACGGACACTGCACAAGATGGACGAGGTATGTCGTTGTGTCCATGGTGTTTACATTTATGTGACTGGCGTCCAGGTTCGGCATGTTCTTGTCGAGCGGGATATCCTAACAGCGACAAAGACGCCTTGGTTGGTGCGGCTACTGTATGCATTCCAAGATGCTCAACATGTTTATCTCGCTATGGAATACGTACCCGGGGGAGACTTTCGTACCCTTCTCAACAACTCGGGGGTGCTGAAGGAAGAACACGCCAGGTTTTATATCAGCGAGATGTTCGTAGCTGTTAACGAACTGCACAAGCTTGGCTACATTCATCGTGATTTGAAACCAGAGGTTCGTCCGTCCACGCATTCGCGCCTTTCGATTGTCATCCCGTATATCTGCAGAACTTTTTGGTCGATGGAACTGGCCACGTGAAGCTAACCGATTTTGGGCTGGCAACTGGAGCCTTGAATCCAAAGCGGATCGAATCATTAAAAATAAAAGTAGGTCTGGAGTCGAAACCTGGACTGATTGCATGACGCTTCTTTACAGCTTGACAAGGTTAAAGATAACCAAGTCGTATTTCGGTCAACGCTCGAGAGACGTTCCATATACCGTTCAGTGCGCCATGAAGACCCACGCTACGCAGATTCCATCGTTGGCTCCCCCGATTACATGGCCCCCGAAGTCCTCCGCGGGAAACCCTACACGTACTCAGTCGACTATTGGTCTTTGGGATGCATTTTCTTCGAGTTCCTGGCTGGTTTCCCGCCCTTTAGCGGTGGCTCACCAGAGGAGACCTGGACCAATTTAAAAAACTGGACCAAGGTGTTGCGGAGACCTGAATACGACAAGCCTGAGGATCTCATTTTTAATCTTACCGACATTGCGTGGGATGCTGTCACGAGGTAGGCATCAAACCTGACCGCTCTATGTAGCTATTGCTCACTCTTGCATCAGGCTCATATCACACTCGAGCGTCCGATTCGCGACTCTTCCGCAGGTGATGAGCCACCCGTTTTTCGATGGCGTCCGATGGGAGGATCTACGATCGACTCGGGCACCCTTTGTCCCAGCATTGGACTCGGAAATTGACACTGGTTATTATGACGACTTTACATCGGCAGAAGACATGGCCAAGTATGCGGAAGTGAAAGAGAAGCAAAAGAATGTGGAAAAGGTCAGGGAGAAGGAGGATCTTCCTGCTAGAGGTGTCTGGGTTGGATTCACGTTTGGCAAGAATGGACCCGGTACAAAATTATTGAGTGCGTTGGAGGGAGGGAGGGACGATAGTAGCACATTGGCCACCATATTCTAGATTTCTCTCTCTCTTTCTCGTGGTCCTTATGTTGGGCTCATGAGCTGTGTACATAGATCCGTGTCTTGCACTGTAATATAATTTTTGTGTACTACTGGCACCTACATTCGTACTGCGTCGGTAATCGGTATCATCGTTTTACTGTCCCTCCCAAACAGCTTGGCCTTACAGACTAGCATTTTTCAGCATGCCAGAGACGGCTCTGTGGTCACTGATGCTTTCTCATCCGAGTATCGAACGCAGCGCTGAACCGAGAACGAATGACATGGACTACACATTGCATCAGCTGAAAGATGCCAAGTAGGGGATAATATGATCCTACGATGGTGTCGCATGACACGAACACAATGATGTTGTAAAAGTCTGCATGCTGTAAGATAGATGATGTTCGTGTAGCCGGTTTTTCTAGACACCTTAACCTTAGAGTGACAGTTACGGTTGCGCGGGAGGAACACCATATGCAGGCCGATCTTTGATCCACGGAGTATGTATCAACTTGATCTATTTGCATAAAATATCGTCGAGTGCCACATATAACAAAGAAAAAAAAAATCGTGCCAGACTCACCAACAACAGTAGCTTGTTCCATGCGAGATACTCACCAAGCATCGCGGGCAATCTGGTATTCTACTCAGTTTTGTATTGTTGGAACATGATCCGTCTGCTTGTGCTGTATCAAATCACTCATCTCTGGCATTCGTCCAGAGATACTATCAAATCCGTGGATGATGTTTTTCAACTTTGTTTCTCGCTTCTGCCACACAACCACACCCATTCAATGACACCGAAGTATCCCGCTAAGAAAGCGACTCACACCATAATTAACAAACCTCTCTGGTCCTCGAAGCTCGAGAAGGCGGTTCTTCAAAAACGATTATGCCCTGAGGCTTTGAGCTTCTTGAAATTCTTGTGTACGGAAGAATAAAGATGTTCCATGTTGCTGGGCTCTACAAAAGATCTGTTCCCGATGAATATTTGAAATTTCACGCGAGGTATACCCAAATTCAGTGACCACCGTCAATCAGTCCATATATGGACTGAACGTCGTGGATCCATCCTTCACAACGGGAAGTTAACAATTGGTAACTTCATCAAAATCACATTTGAGAAGACAGTATCCAAGCATCCTTCCGGAAAAATTCTTACTCGAAGATTTGTGAAGAGAACACTTCAATTAAATGAAATCGTAACGTCATCTTTTCCATCAGAATCACCGCACAAAAGCAACCCAAGTACCATTACGCAACTACCGAATAAATGTCCACAGGAAGAATCCATGCTATTTTTTTAGAGAACCTTGATGGGAGAGCAACCAACGGCGACGCCAGTCTAACGCGAGGGTTTAAATGTCATTTACAACCACCTTGGATAAATACTCACGAATATGTTGTTCTCGCAGCAGATGGGCGTCTGACTGCAATCAGCGCCATTGCCGATGATGGGGCTGCAGTCCAATCCAATGAGGGCATCTACACTGGCTACAATTCCGTCAAGGAGACCACCCTTGCCAATTGCGTTGAGGTGGTTCACAATAGCAGGATCCGCTGACTACAACACAATTATGAGCAGCCACACCCGGTAAGAATGGTGATATATTTGAACTTACGGTACCAGACTTGTTGCAGCAGTTGGGCTGACCAGTGATGCACTGGGTAGCAGCAACGAGGAGAGCGAGAGGGAGGACAGCGAAGACACGGGCGAACATGGTAGTAGATAGATAGAGGCGGTGATGGAGAGAGAAAGATATACGAATGTCCGTAGAGGAAAAGAGAGCAGAAGAGCCTGTTGAACCACGAATGCAGCTCGCCCGTATTTTATACCTGTGGGCTCCGGTTAGCTCAAGCTCGGACGGCATTATCTTTGTCAGATTACGTTTTCACCATTCGCGACACGAACAAAAGGGTCCGCTGTTTGATCTTTTATTTTAAATTCTCTTCCGGCATTATTGTTACATACCTACATAATAGCGGCAGAGCCCCAGGCCCAGACCACTCAGGCCGGCATCGGACTTTTCTAAGCGCACATGAGACTGAATGACATCTGAGCCGCCTGGTCGATTTCCGGAGCTGTGATTCGGCGCAGGCATACTCACTCCAATGTTAATGGTCCGATCGCAACTGAATTATGTAACGGAACTTTTTTTTTTTTTTGCCCATCCCAATGCCGCTGACTTACAACCCCTTCCGACTGCCTTATATAAAAACCAAATGTCAAAAATTATATAATTTCCTAAGTTATAACGTGAACTAATAAATTCCCGACAGAACCCGCCAACTCCTCGCCGTCGTCGACGGCATGTTGTTGTCTTTGTTGTGCCGGGAACCGTCTTCGTACTGACCGTAACTGACGTGTTAGTGCATTCGTGTCGTATTCATTGTTATACTCATTGACGGGACTCGGATGCTGAACCTCTCCTCGCGCCCGGTCCTGCTGTCGTGCCAGCGGCTCGGTGCATTCGGGAGCGTGTCGTTGTCGTTCGAGGACAACATGGCGAAGCCGTACGCAAGTTGAAGAGAAGTGGGTTAGACGCGGGCATACTTAGTACTACTAGCATCTGCACAGTCGCTTATAACGTTATCGCTTATCGACTCTCACCAAAGTTTTCAGCCAATCGTGGCTCTCAAATTCAACCAAGCGAGACTTTGCGAGTGTTTGGTCAATCAAAGACTGCCAAAAATCCTCGGTTAACTCGGCCCCAAGTATCTGATGTAGTTTGCTTCGTTGCACTTCGTCATCTTCTGTTGGATAATCTGAAAATGTATTTCAATAGATTACAATAATAATATGATGTGCTTGAGACTCGCTTGAGAATTAGCGTTTGTCTTAAAACGAGCCCACTATGATAATACCAAGGCTCATCAGCCAAATGGCTGTCTCACCGCTCACCCACATGATTTAAAGGAGTCATCGAAAGGTGTAAGTTACACCAGGATTGCTCAGACGATTACGAAAAAAAAACTAATGCCCTTTACCATTTCAGAGATAAGGACACATTAACGCCTCCAGATTTGAGAAACGACCACTGCAATTAGACCAAAAAGTGACTACTACATTCTTCCTGATCAAAATCACCACGCTCCACAACAACCAAAGAACTCTCCACGGCGGGTAGTAACATTTTTCTAAAGAACCTTGATGGGAGAGCAAACAACGCCGACGAGAGCACTCTAATTAAAAAAAATATTTAGATGTAACATTCCCCGAACAAATAATTGAGTACTCACCGAAACGTTGTCTTCGCAGCAAATGGGTGTCTGGCTGCAATCAGCGCCGGTGCCTGCGATAGGGCTGCAGCCGAAACCGACGATGGCGTCGACGCTGGCAATGAGTTCGCCAATCAGACCACCCTGGCCCGATGCATGGAGCTTGTTCTGAATCTCGGGATCCTTCGCCTATAATACATCAGATAGTCAGCCATCTCCAAACAATAGTAAAAAACTTGAACTCACGCTACCGGACTGGTTGCAGCAGTTGGGCTGGCCAGTAATGCACTGGTTAGCAGCAACGAGGAGAGCGAGAGGGAGGACAGCGAAGACACGAGCGAACATGTTGATGGATGGAGGCGGTGATAGAGAGAGAAAGATATGCAAGTGTCCGTAGAGGAAGAGAGAGCAAAGCAGGTAATTAGCCTGCTGAACCATGGCTGCTCGCCCGTATTTTATACTCTTTGCAGGCTTCGGTTAGCTCAGGTTCGGACGGCATTGTTTGTCAGATTACATCCTCACTATTCGCGACACGAACAAAAGGGTCCACCGCCTGTTCTTTTTTAAAAATTCTTTCTTCCGGCATGCGGCTGCTGGCAGGTGAGGAGAGTCAGTTAAAATCGGAACTGAAAAAAGCTATACTATGAACGAACCAGGGGAACGAAGGCTCTATTATAGCATCTCTGAGACTTTAGCCCAGTTGACAGAACCGTCACAGCATATGTCCTGGCAAGGCAACTTTGTAGTGGATGCCGGACCGGCCCGCACCACCATATGCTTACAGGAGTAATTTGATTGGTGGAGAGTGGTTGCCAAAGTCCAATAAGCGAATTCCATTTGAAATTTGATGTGCCCTGCAACGCGGCTTCAACCGACGTGACAAAATTATTGTGGTTCGACCGCCAAATATCCAACATGAGGCGGCTCGTCGCGTTACTGCTCCAGCGTCGAATACGACTGCGTGTAAGCGGTCACAGCCACCTGCCGCTTAAGACCGTTACGCCAAAAGGCAATGATACTGAACAGTTAGCGACTGCGACTCGCGAATTAAATGGTTTCCGTGATGCCGCATAAATTTGGAATTGTCGAGTGTTAATGTATCAACCGTACTAAGTTGGCGATTTGGTTGTAAGAGTTTCAGCTTGAGATGGCACGTATGATTCCGTCCCCGGCCTACGGTAAGCAGTGACTGGTCTGGAGCGGCGTGAACACGATGAAGCGGCAAGTTCCAAGTTGAAATTCATTCAAAGTCGGCAATCAGCACAGAAGGCCGTTCGAACTTGGAAGTACAGAACCGCATACGTACATACGAACTTATCATGATTCATAGGGCAGGCTGCTTCATGTGGTCTGATTTCGCGAGTCAGTTTCAGAGGTCAACTCCAAGAAAAGCAGGAGCAGGGAAACACACCTGGTGGCCCATTCCAACTCGTCGAAGTTCAGGACGCCGACTGGCATTTCTTCGTCTGCCCAAAATCCCGATGAGCCATTACCAGTGATTGAGGTGAAGAGGCTAGAGTCCAAGCATTCAGAGAAACGGACAAGCGATTGACGGTGTTCGATCGACCATGCACCCTCCTTGTTCACCAGACCTGCCAGCTCCGCATGCTGCCTACTAAGAAGCTTCAGGAAACGTTGTCGAACTCTTTCTCGAGCTTCTTGCGGAAAGTTGCGACGTTGAATGGCGGGGTACCCGCTGACTGCTTGGACAGGCTGGCAGCAAATTGTAACTAGTTATATCTGTCTTGCAGTGATTGCGCTGTCGGTGGGATTGATGTCGCAATGCTTGCTTATTTGGTGTATATTTCTCTGTATGGCGTCAATCATGTCAAAGAGGGCCCTTGGTCTGCTTTCGCGTCAACGAAAGGTGTCACATCGAACCCTCGCCACAGAGGCAACCCAGGACAAAGATGTGGTCATCGTTGGAGGCGGGCCAGTCGGTTTGGCTCTCGCAAGTGCACTGGGTGAGCTCATGTCCGTGCCATAGCGTCCAGCACATTCTTAAGATGATAGCATCGAGCCCACTCGTGCGTCAGTCCGTCAAGGTTGCGCTCATCGATGCTGGGGATCTATCCAGAATTCGCGACTGGTCACTTCCACCTGACACGTTCTCGAACCGCGTTAGCTCGATCACCACCGCCTCGAGATCATTTCTCAAAGGTGAGCGTTCATGCACATAGTTGGGCAGAGACATAAAGACACTTTAATTTTGCACAGACATTGGCGCTTGGGCCTACCTAGACAATTCTCGCACCAGCCCCATACGAGAGATGCAGGCAAGTCGCGTTTTTGTTATGAAAATGACTATTCTTATTGCTCGGGCGGTGATATTAGGTTTGGGATGGAATTTCAGATTCGCGTATCATTTTGGATGCTGCAGAACTTCCTTCTGCTGACGGCGATGCCGAGTCGAGCGAGATGGCCAGACTGACGGAGAATCTGAATTTGCAACGCGCATTTCTTCGTCACGTAGAAAAGCTCGATAGCATTCAGGTGTTGCAAAAAGTCAAGGTCGAATCGATCCAACCCGAGACTGAGGGCAATGGATGGCCTTTGATCCAACTATCCGACGGTACCACGATCCGTGCAAGACTTCTCGTGAGTGCATGCAATGCATTTCTATTCTCGACATAGACTGTCCTCAAGGTAGGTGCAGATGGATACAACTCGCCTGTCCGCTCCTACGCTTGCATTTCATCTTATGGATGGACATACGACACGCATGCCGTCGTTGCCACACTCAACCATGCACCCCGAGGCGCATTCGAAAAGCCTAATCATACGGCATATCAAAGGTTTCTTCCAACCGGCCCAATTGCCTTTCTACCTCTTTCTCCCACAGTCTCTTCTTTGGTCTGGTCAACCAGACCGCGATATGCCACAGCATTGTGCAAGTCAGACCCAGCAGTGTTGACCACCATGATTAATGCCGCATTTCGCCTTCCGGACGTATCAATTCGCTACCTCCATGATCGCATACTGGAGGCAGACGCGGCGGGAGAGGCGCTTTCGTACGACACGATCAGAGACGAAGTAGCCTTCAGAGAGAGATCGCACAACATTTCAAAGTACTCTGCGCATGCATCTGCTACGTCCGCCCTCTCGAATGGGATACCACCAAATGATTCCGAGTCTATTCCGCCACTTGTCAACTCAATTCAAACTGGTACGATTGCCAGTTTCCCCCTTCGATATAGCCACGCAGAAGCATACCTGGGCGAGGGTGCCCGTAGCCGCACGGTCCTTGTCGGGGATGCAGCGCATACGATCCATCCTCTTGCAGGACAAGGACTCAACTTGGGCTTGGGCGACGTCGAATGTCTCACTCGCTGCATCATACAGGCGCTTACATACGGCGGGGATATTGGTTAGTAGTCTACCAATACCGCCCGATCAGAGACTGATGACAGTCAAGGCTCCTACACCGCTCTCCGGGCGTACGCTAGCGAGCGTTATTTTGAAAATCACAAAGTGATGTCTGCTGTGGACAAACTGCACAAACTCTACTCGTCGACGCTCGAGCCGATTGTATGGGCACGATCAGTGGGTCTCGAGGTACTAAACGAGCTTGATTCTGTCAAGGCTGCGTTGATGATGAATGCCGGAGGAGGCAGATGCAAGGGGTCGGGATGGCAGTGGGATTTGCTGGCACGAGGCGTAGAGGGAATCGCCGCTGGTGTAGGTGCATTGAAGATGTTGAGGGGGAGGTATTGACGGTAGTTGGGCACGAGATGTATGTATGGCCGAAAGTTACAGCCGGTCGCATCAATAATTTGTCCCAAAGCGTACTGTTGGCTGGCCCACCCTTACATATATATATGTACATCCTCTGATCTGTCATCGACATCCTGGCTTGTCCCCCGCCGACTGCGATGCGCGGGATTGGAGATGACGATAAGCCCGGCGACGGCTATAACGCGGGTGACTCACGGAAAAGGATCGAACCCAATGCAGAGATGCACAAAGGAAGAGAGATTTGACGGGATCTTGTCTTCCAAGAAGTAGACAGTTTGCAAACCAGATCAAAAGCCGGCAGTACATACGGAGAATCTAAAAACTATTGTATACTACATATGGGGTACTAGATGTCAGTCAGGTTATTGGTGAAGGTGGGGTGATAGGAAAATTACACAATTGTGTTCATGAACATCATGTGCATGTGCACATTCAAAACCATTATCTGACTCTTCTCACGAGTAGAGGCACTCGAGAGCCCTTCTCACCTAAAATTTTTGGACGGGGAAATATCCCGCCAGCGGCACCCAGCCTCGTTTGGGCCCCATCACGAAACTCGAAACTAAAGTTGCGTATCAGGGTAGAGAGGACTGCCTGTCGATTTCGTTTCAACCACCAAGATTGGTTGAATACGGCGCGAATTAAAAAAAAAAACCTACCTTGAATTCGGCGATAGCAAACCCCTTTCCCAAACATGTCCTGGGCCCATCGGAGAACGTCAACAAGTGCCTGTGTCCTTGTACCTCTTTGGCTTGTGGTGGAATGCCGTTTTCATGCATCCATCGCGACGGCTTGAATTCTTTTGCATCGGGTCCCCATAATGCTTTGGACAGATTGATGAATCCGGTTGGAACGGTGACGAGGGTGCCATGAGGGATCGAGAGATGAGTAATCGGGGTCGGCGAGAAGGGCGTACTGATAGGACTACTTGAGGGAATCACGTCGTCCTCTGTGGCCTAGTCGTGATGAGGGCACAGTAAGCCCGGAAATGGCTGTCAGAAACATACTATGCGCGTTGACTCCCCAGAAATGACATGTAAACGTAATGTCTCGTGCACGACTGCATCAAGATACGGAAGTTCGTTTGCCAGTTGCTCCCACGTGGGATCTCCATCGATCTGTGAAAGTTCTGCACGTAGTTCGGTCTGAACATCTTGATTTCGGCATAATTCAATAAGTGCCCACTGTAGGGAGAATATTTTGGATCTTAAGAAAACGAAAGATGAGATAACACACACGGTCATGCTAACTAAAGGGAAGATTAAAATAAAAGACAGAGGATAAATAGAAGCTAGGACTCACTCGATGTTGTGTCATATCCAGCAAAAAGAAAGAGTTTCATCTGTATAACAAATATTTGTTTAGCCCTTTCACTATACATTGAACGCTAACCTGCGCCAATACTTCTTCTGGTGTCATGTGAGATCCAGAACCAATGCCTTCTGCCTTGACTAGTTCGCTAGGTCATTTCAGTGCAAAAATCATCGCCAAAAAGTATTTACTCAGAAGACCGATGATTGATTTATCCTGTTCTTCTTCCGCTAAACCGTTCTCTCTTTCTTTTTTGGTCTTTGCAAACAGTTGAGCAGAGATGGAGCCCATACTATCGTTCAACATAGTTGATAGCCTCGTTCTCGGATTCGGCAGATTGAGGATTGCAGGAAATAGCTGCGCCAGAGAATAAAGATAGTTATACAACGTGGACGGCTGGCTGTTGCTCATTTCCTCAAAAGTGTTACCAACGACGGATCGCTCCCCCCTGAGCGAACCAAAATCATGCGAGAAGGCGGCAATTCCTATAGTATCGAGCCTACAGTCAGTGTTAGATGCAAGTGTCTTCAGGTTATTGTCAATGAACGCACGATATATGGCTCATCCTTATCATATGGATCATGTCAGCCCGAGGCAGGTTCTGCGCGATGAATTGCTCACCATTCTTGAACTTCGATGACGGTACCGTCAGCACTATCCTGTAAGAGCTCATCCCAAGCGACCTTTGTCTGTGCCCGGGCGTCTCCAGTGTCGTTGATTACAATATATCAGCGGCAAACATACCTTGTACGCAGAGTCATAGAAAACTGGCAATAATTGTCGGAGAGCCGCAACACTAAAAGCAGGGTTCAGGGCCTTTCTTAGGCTAGTACACCAAAGGTCAAACATTGATCGTGAGATAGAGTCATGAACTACAGACCGTTTGTGTACATTGCCATGCGCTGACAATAGGCTGCCCTTCCCGACCTAGAGAATGATTAGAATGTCGTATACAGCTGAAGAATACAGGGAAACGCACTACTATATTAATCAGAAACTTTGCTAGTGGTGACTGTCTGTATGTCGTGGTCTCCTTGGAATAAAAGTGAGCAATCGACTTTGGATCACACAAGACTATGCGCGTGGTTCCTAGGACGGCTGGAACTTGGTAAATAGGCCCATACTTCTCGGCCCAAGCTTCATACAACTGCCAGCTGTCAGGGCCGCCAATGAACTCGGGAAACCCGAATATAAGATCCTGGGATGGTGGCCCGTCGAGGCGTGTAGTTCGGGCACGACGGTAAACGGTATGCGCTATACGAACCAGCAACCAAGTGAGGAGAGAGACCGCAACCACGTCCCAGCCACGACTAGAGACATGGATCCGCAGCATGATGATGGCGATAGCGAGACCTGCTGTATATATTTAGATGCCGGCCACCTTCGAGCACATACAAGCAGTAACCCAGAGCTGGTGAAATGTCACGTGTCACTTTGACGCGTCCACCGCGTCACGATCCATTAAGTAACGTTCAACACCACAACGCGACCTTGTACGATGAGTTCATCCGAAGCTGAGAATTTCGACCTCGACAACGTCTCCGGCACTGAGAGCGACGACTATTCACCCCCGCAAAAGAAGGCCGTGAGCACTCTTCTTTCGTTTCCTCCAACGTCGCGCACTCATCCTGCCACCTGTAGGCCAAGGCCCCGGCTAAGAAAGCTGCTCCAAAGGCCGCTGCTCCGAAGACGGCCAAGTCGGCACCGAAGCCCAAAGCTGCGCCCAAGAAGAAAGTGCTCACGACCAAGGACGACAATGCCGACGAGAGTGCCTCGGATGTCGACCGTGATGAAGCCGACTCGGACGAGGAGAACGTCGGGCGGGCTGTAGCGCCTGTGGCGAACGGGAAAAAGAAGACGGCGTCGGAAACGTATACAAAAGTGCGTGGTTTTTAAGGCCTTGTCCGATGCCTTGCTCACAACCCTTGCTACGTCCCAGCTGACCCAAATCGAGCACATTCTTAAGCGACCCGATTCGTATATTGGAAGCGTGGAGACCGTCACTCAGATGATGTGGACGTATGATTCAGAGAGCAGACGCGTAGTGCATCGCGAAATCAAGTTTGTCCCGGGCTTTTTCAAGATCGTAGACGAAATCCTTGTCAATGCGGCGGACAATAAGGTATGAACGCGGTTTCATGGCGTGTTTCCGCACCTGACGACCCCCGAGATTAATGACCCCAACATGGACACGCTCAAAGTCAACATCGATGTGGACGAAGGAACGATATCCGTCTACAACAATGGTCACGGCATACCCATAGAGATGCACAGCAAGGAAAAAATGTATATTCCAGAGCTCATCTTTGGCAATCTGCTCTCGTCTTCCAACTATGACGACGATGAGAAAAAGCTGACGGGCGGTCGCAATGGTTACGGTGCCAAGTTGGCCAACATTTACTCGCATGAATTCACTATCGACACTGCTGACAAGAACTCGAGCCAAAAGTACAAGCAGACGTGGACGAACAATATGAGCAAATGCGGGGCTGCCAAGATCACGAAGAACAGTAGAGGGGAGGAGTATACCAGGGTCACGTTCAGGCCAGACTTGAAGCGCTTTGGGATGGATCGTATCGACGAGGACACGTTGTCTCTCTTGAAAAGACGCGTCTATGACATGGCTGGCACGGTCAGGGACGTCAAGGTCCTTCTGAATGACGAACGTTTGAAGATCAAGAACTTTAAGCAGTATGTGGACATGTACCTCGATTCTGCCGCTGCGGAGGCAGCGGCAGCATCCGGAGGAGCTGCACAGGCGAAACCGACAATGATCTACGAACAAATCAGTCCGCGATGGGAGGTGGCTTTTGCGGTCTCAGAAGGGTCGTTCCAACAGGTCTCCTTCGCCAATTCGATCGCAACGACAAAAGGCGGTACTCATGTAACGTACATGGCCGACCAGATCGCGAAGAATCTGATTTCTGCCATCGAGAAGAAGAACAAGGCTGCCAAGGTCAAGCCTGCGCAGATCAAGAACCACATGTGGATCTTTGTGAACGCGCTTATTGAAAACCCTACGTTTGACAGTCAAACGAAGGAGACGCTTACGCTGACCGCGTCCAAGTTTGGTTCAAGGCCAGCGTTGTCGGAGGAATTCATGAAGAAAGGTTAGTCGGAACGAGTTCTGCTGTCACCAAGGCTCACCCGCGCGATGTACAGTTCTCAAATCTTCCATCATCGATAACGTGTTAAACTGGGCAAAGTTCAAGGCCGACCAACAAATCAAAAAGACCGACGGAACGAAGCGTAATCGGTGAATATTTGGCATGTATGCGCTGGTCCTGACTAACTTCTGAGATAGCCTTACGGGTATGACCAAGCTGGCGGACGCCAACAATGCCGGAACGAGGAACGCGGATCGGTGCACTTTGATCTTGACGGAAGGAGACTCTGCCAAGGCGCTCGCGGTTGCTGGTCTTGGCGTTGTCGGACGCGATAACTTTGGTGTTTTCCCCTTGCGTGGCAAGTTGCTCAACGTGCGAGAAGCCAAGCACGACCAGATCATGAAAAATGAGGAGATTCAGAACGTGAAGAAGATCATGGGTCTGCAGCACAACAAGGAGTATACGAATGTCAGTAGTTTACGGTACGGCCGTCTGATGATTATGACCGATCAGGTAAGGTTCCGGTCTTCTTGCAGAACACCGCGCTGACTTGGGTGGCATGATAGGATCACGATGGCTCCCACATCAAGGGGCTTCTTATCAACTTTTTGGATCATTTTTATCCATCATTGCTCAAGATTCCTAATTTTCTTGTCGAATTCGTGACGCCTATCGTGCGGGTATCGAAAGGAAAGCAGCGGATCGACTTTTTTACGATACCCGAATATGAGCAGTGGCTGGAGAGAACACAAGATGCCCACAAGTGGGAATCGAAGTATTTCAAGGTTCGTTATGTCTGTGTCGTCGCTGCTGCCGCTCTGACTATGGAGGGAAATGCAGGGTCTTGGAACAAGCAGCGACGCCGATGCTCGTTACTACTTTGGCAATATGGCAAAGCACATGATTCCGTTTGCATCTACCCAGGAGGGTGACAAGGAGCTCATCGATCTCGCGTTCAGCAAGAAAAAAGCGGATGACCGAAAAGAGTGGCTACGGCAGTTCAAGGTAGGCCGAGGATCTGGAGTGGCAAACATCGTCTGAGGCATTCTATAAGCCTGGCACATATCTTGACCATAACATGGATGAGATCCCATTCTCTGACTTCATCAACAAGGAGCTGATACTGTTCTCGATGGCGGACAACATTCGATCTATACCGTCCGTGGCTGACGGTCTGAAACCGGGTCAACGAAAGGTTATCTGGGGTTGCTTCAAGCGCAAGCTCAAGAAGGAGATCAAAGTCGCGCAGCTCGTTGGTTATATTTCTGAAGTCGCGGCGTACCACCACGGGGAAGCTTCGTTGACCATGACGATCGTGAATCTGGCTCAGGACTATGTGGGCTCGAACAATCTGAACCTGCTGCTGCCGAACGGCCAGTATGGAACGCGTGATATGGGTGGCAAGGATCACGCTTCGGCGAGGTATATTTTCACTGAGCTGGCGCCGCTGACGAGGACCGTGTTCCATCCGGACGATGGACCGCTGTTGACGTATCTGAAGGAAGACAATGACTGGATCGAGCCAGAGTACTATATGCCTGTCGTTCCGATGGTGCTCATTAATGGTGCTGAAGGTATAGGAACAGGTGAGGTGTGTTCGCTGCTCGAACCGTGCTGTCGTCGCTGAACGCAGTCCGGCAGGATGGAGTACGACCATCCCGTGCTACAATCCTGCGGACATTGTTGCCAACATACGGCGGTTGATGGACGACAAGGAGATGGTTCCGATGTTGCCGTGGTGGCGAGGGTTCAAGGGTACGATTCGGAAGATGGGCGAACACAAGTATGATGTTATCGGGATTGCCAACAAGATCAACGATACGACTGTTGAAATCACCGAGTTGCCGATTCACAAGTGGACGCAGTCTTACAAGGCCGAATTGGAAGCCATGATTGGTGAAAAGGGGGAAGGTGTTATCAAGGTATCATATTTACATGTATGTGTGTGGGGTTTACTGAAGGGCATGGTCGACAGGACTATAAAGAGCACCACGACAACGTCAACATCCACTTTGTGGTTACGATGGCAGCCAAGGATCTTGAAAAGGCTGAGGAGCAGGGATTGATCGAGTTTTTCAAGCTGACGAGCAAGGTGAACACGAGCAACATGATTTGCTTTAATTTCGAGGGCAAGATTCAAAAGTACTCGTCGGCCGAGGAGATGATTGAAGAATTTTTCCCCAAACGTCTGGCGTGTTATCAGAAACGCAAGGTGCGTACTAGGGCGTGGTGTTGTTTTTTTTTTTTTTTCTGGGGGGGAGCTGACGCGGGAGGCGATTAGGATTACATGGCCAATGAGCTGCAACTGCAGTTTGAGAAGTTGTCCAATCAGGCGCGGTTCGTCAAGATGATCGTGGAGAAGCAATTGGTGGTGGCGAACCGGAAGAAGGCGGAGATCATGGCGGAACTGCGTAAACTGAATTTCCGACCGTTCCCCAAGGTATCCAAGGCGAAAGCGGCTGGGGAGACCGAGGAGGTGGTGAACGCGGACGAGGAAGAAGAACAGGAATCAGCGGATACTCCTGGTGCGACGGACTATGACTATCTGTTGGGCATGGCCATATGGAGTTTGACCAAGGAAAAGGTATGCTGGTGGACTGTTCGTGATTGATGATCTGATCTGTGGTGGTTCTTAGATCGAGAAACTGTTGCAACAAGCCTCGGACAAGGAAGCGGAGCTTCTTGCGCTGCTTGATCGCACGCCTATCTCGCTTTGGAACGATGATCTGGACGCGTTTTTAAAGGAGTGGGAGGTGAGTGTGAACGAAGGCATGTTGTATGTTTTCATTGACAGTGTGGGGGGTACAGAAATCATGCCAAGACTTTGACAACAAGACGCTGCTGGACGCGAACGGGAAAAAGGTCAAGAAGAAGCAGGCGACGCTGAAACATCGCAAGTCGCTGACGGGATTCCGGAAAGGGAATGGATCTGACGACTCGGAGGATGATTTCAAGCCGACCAAGGCTACTGCGGGGGCTAAAAAGAAAGGGGAGCCGAAACCGAAACCTGGGCCGTCGAAACACGAGAGCGATGGGGAGAAGCCCGCACCGGCGCCCAAGAAGGGAGCTGTGAAGAAGGCGGCTGGCAAGGTCAAGGCCGAGTCGGATACGGAGGTTTCAGATGTGCCGGTGGTGAAGAAGGCTGCGGCTGCGGCAAAGAGGGTGGTCAAGGTGGACGCGGACTCGGACATTGTGATGGTGGACTCGACTGCGGTGCAGACGAAAGGCAAAGGGAAGGCCAAGGCTGTATCCGAGGAGGGGCCGAAGCGCAAATCGTAGGTGCCGAGGTCGACTTTGGGACGTTTTTCTGACGCGACGGGGGGTAGGCCTGCGGACGAGGACGAGAGCGAGGACGAGGTGCTTGTGCGGCCTGCGGCGAAGAAGAGCAAAATGACCGACTTTTTCGGCAAGGCGGACGCGACGAACAAGCGCAAAGTGTCTGGGAAGAAGGCGACGGGGAAGCGGGTAGAGAGCGACTGGGAGTCGGACGAGCTGGCGATGGAGGAGGTGGGTGAGCGGACGCGTGCTGGTGGACAGCCTGAGCGGGCTGCACGGGGCAAGGTGACGAACAAGTACATTGAGATTGAGTCGGACTCGGACTTGTACTAGTAGGCACGTGGCAGAATACAAGCGAGCGCCTTTTTTTTTTCTTTTTTTTCTTTTTTCTCTCTTTGATTCGATGATGGACTTGCCTCGTCTGAGCATTCCATCGCAGGGCCTTCCAATGCAGCAGCCCTTTGACGGTAGACAGCAGCCCATCTTTTCTCCTGCACTTCCGTCCACCCTTCAGCAGTCTTTTCACCCCCCGCCTTTTCACCTCGCTCCCCCGCCCTTGCAGACTCCCATGCAGCCCTTCTTCCCCCCACGCACACCCTACCTTCACCACCACCACCACCACCACCACAAGGGCCACTCCAGCATCGCCCACTTCCCCCCCTTCCCCGGGCCGCCCCCCGCCGTTCCCATCACGCCCCTCGGCCAGACCTTTTCCATTGCCGGGCCACCACCGCCCTTTGGCCAGCCCGCGTTCGTGCCACGCACTGGCAGGCGCGCCCCCAGCATCAGCATCGGTGGCCCCCCAAAGGCGCCCTTGGGTGGGCCCGGTCGCAAGCACAGCCCGCTTCCCCCGGCACCACCGGCGGCACCAACGCCAAAGGGAAAGAAGGTCGCCGTCCATCTGCCCGTGGAGACGATACCCGCCACCGAGGACGCGCCTGCCCATCGACCCCCGTGGGCCCGCACGCCCATGCCGACCACCACGCGCGACGAGCCCGTCGTGCTGTTCCCGGAGCCGACGACTGCCGACGCGTATCCTCCAGACAGCTGGCGCCACCACATCCCTGACACCGTCGACGTGTTCTTGCCTGGAAAGGTACGCCCACATACGTATCTTTAGGTACATACCTCACTGTGTTCTAGGTCGCCTGGGACGAGATGAAGCAGCGCGTGATCGAAGAAAAGCTCGAGAAACTGGGTGTCGAGCGAGGGGATGGTGGTGGTGGTCTTGGGACGAGCGTCGTTTCTCTCCATGCGCCGCATGCTCGTGCTGCTTCGGTCAGTTTGCGCCTCGTTGGTCCGCGGCGCGTGCGCATGCTCATGTTCGTCCGCGCAGATTTCATCCCCCGCAGATCCATCCTTGCTCTATTTCAAACTGAACAAGCTTCAGCAGTCCCAGAATGCTTCCGCCGCAACTTCCCTCACCGGCTCGCCCCACCAGACATTCGACCTTGCACCTTCCCCAGGCGCACCCAGATTACAGCAGAGGCACGGGCACAGTCTCTCCTTTGCGCCTCCTCCTCCTCCCTCGTACTTCAACCCCACCGCCGCCTTCAACCCATTTGGCCCCTCTGCCGTTCTCGGCTCAGACTCCATCGAGCTCGACGCCGAGCACCCTGTATCCCCGCCTCCCATCGACGTTATACACGCCCCACAGGGTCGCGTGCCCATGTCCATGTTGTCCCTTGCTCCCCCGCCCAGTGTCAGCCGCGGAAGCAGCCGCCCAGACTTTGTCCGTGGTTTCGGTCTTGATATACCAGAAGAGGAGGAGCCCCCAGAGGACAGGCCACTCCCTGATACCGCCGATATCGTCGTCCAGCCCACATCACTGCACAACGACGAGGACAGTTGCGAACGCGAGCCTACTGAAAGTGACATCGATGGTATGACTGCCGTAGCGCCGAGCACGTCGCATCATTCGAGACAAGTGTCGAGGCTGTCACATACGCTCTCCCTCCATTCCGTTGGAGGCATTCATGACCTGGTCTTACCGGAGCAGGCGGACATGGTGGTGCCCATCAGGAGTCCGGTGGGCAATCCGACGATCGATGATCTGGACAAGGAAGCGGTCGGCGAATGGACGGGATCCGAAGACGTGCGGTTGGATTCGGATGACGAGGTAAGTTTTCACCCAATCCGTGTGTTGTGTGTGTGTGTGTGTGTGTTTGCTGAGGCCAGGCAGGAGAGCATCGGTGAATGGTCGAACCCTTCAGATGAGGAGCGAGCACGCCAAGAACGAATGCGACATCGTCTTCTTCGCCCGAGGAATCAAGAGATAGAGACTCCGAGGCGTTTGCCAAATTTCCCTGTTCCTCCTCCCAATGTCTTTGGCTTGCGGGTTCGTCGCGAATACGATCTCGTTTCGAATCCAAGTGAAGATGGCATGCATGCGGAGCAGAGGGCCGCGTTCCTTGGCTTGGATCCGGTAGACTTTACCCTAGGCCCTTCTTCCACTTCGACACCCGGACGTCGTCCCCTTCCGCCTCTCCCACACTCCCGGGATCCTTCCGCCCACTTGGCACCCCATTCTCGCTCTGGTTCCGATGCTGAGCAACGCTGCATCCCGAGTGCCCTCAATCCACATGCAAAGCCGTTCGAGTTTGGTACCAAGCGAGAGTCATGTTCGCGGGAATCTTTCGATGGCGCTCCTCCTCCCCCTCCACCCGCGCCGGCCTTTGGTCATGCTCGCTTACCCTCTTTTGGCAAACCGCTTAACGCAGCAGCGCAAGAGTTCAAGCCAACTGGATTCACCTTCCGCCCTCCGCCAGGTGTACCACAGCTCGCGTTCCCCGTCTCGCCTGCTTCCCGACCTCTCCCAACTCCTCCTGTAAGACCCTCGCCAGCACGCGCCCAGCAGGGCAGGGAGAAGAGACAGCGACGCGGCTCGCGTACCACCTCCAGCGATGGAGACGACGACAGCGGCAAAGAAAATATGGCATCATTCCGGTTTCCAGCCATGGATGAAACACCTCATAGCATCCGCCACACTGCACCCAGCTCGCCAAGGAAGCCGAGACCGCAGGATTTACACGCAAGTGGTGGGCCTCTGCAGCCTCTCACGTTTTCTGGTTTCCCGACCGACTCAATGCGTCTTATCGGGGAACCAGAAGGATTGCGATTCGATGAAGGAGACTTGCCTGATAACGATGCCGAGGAAGCAACGTCAGATGAGGAGCCTCTCTTGGCCGCGATCGCTCTCACGAAGCCGAAACGTGCACCCATTCCCTTGGACTTTAAGAATCCTCCTTCGACCAACACTGTTCCCGCCGGCGTGTTCAAAGCGCTCGTCGGCGACGAAAAAACGCGGCGAACAGTCCGCTCGCGACTCGGCTCGCGCGAAATTTTGGAGCATACGCACCGTCCGTCTCTCGACGACTTTGCGGTGCCAGCCATCTCCATGTCTGTCGCAAATAGGTCGCGCTCTCGTCTCGTCACAGATCCTGGTCTCAAACCCGAAATGGTCGACTCACCGGATGTCTTCACTCCCTCCATCAAGCGCCGTTCATCGTTGCCTGCTATGCACAGCGCGCACAACTCGTCGCTCTCCAACGTGTCGATTCCTGCAGTCAACCTCATCAAACGCCTCGAAGCGCAAGCACTGGAGGACAAGATTGAGGCCTTGCTGGACGATAGATTCCAAATGATTCGTTCGGAAATCATTAATTCCCGTGGTACGAGTACGGCCTCCATCAGTCCTGCCACAGAGGACGCAATCGCAGAAGTGGTCGCTCTATTCCGCACACAGCTCCAAGAATCCGCGGCGAGGGGTTTGGATGACAGTCAGATGGATGCCCGTGGTGAGCTTGACCTCGAGTTAATACGCGATGTCATTCAGAGAGGCCACTCGGAGAACCTCTTGTTGCTGCAAACGGAACTCCGCGAAGCTCTGTCTCGTGTCGATCAGACTCAGACTGCGTCTTTACCCGCGAACGAGATGGAGCAGATTGGTCACCGCAATCTGCAGGTCATACTCAACACACTCGGGCAACTTTCGAACAAGATTGACACACGACCGTTTGCGGAACACCATGAAAAACGCGCATTGATCGAGGATATTTTGGCTGCTTTCGATCCGCATTTCAATTCCCTACGTCCAGAGGCGATCGACTATGAGGAGCTCACTGCCAGGCTTAGCAGGGCTGTCAAGCCAGAGATTGAGCAGCTCATTGATCTTACTGCAGACAAGCGGGAGACGGCAGGGCTTATTATGGAGAGTCTTATTCCCTTGTTACCTTCGCCGCCCTCCCTGGACTCGAATATGGTCGTCGAGCAAATCACTTCCGAGGTTCGCCGTGTCATCGCGCCGATTGACGCGCACGAAATCAAAGAGCAAGTCGCTGACCTTGTCGTCGAGCGTCTCGACGCACGTCTTGCCAATCGCGACAAGGCGTTCAATGTGGACTCGGTTTCGAACAAGGTTGCCGAGGGTGTGCTAGGAGGTTTGCAGTCCATCAAGGATGTTGCACCCACTTTGGAAACGTTGACAGCTTCTCATTCTTCCATTTTGGCCAAGAATGACGACCTGGCCGCCAAGCACGTTGATGTGGTCTCTCTCTTGTCTGGTCTTTCCTCTCAAATGGAGGACCTCCAGCGCACTGTCGAAGCGGCCCGGGCGACGTCAGAGTCAGCGATGGCGAGCTCTGAGGTGAACGAAGCGATGCTCGCCACCCTTCACCTACTCCAGGCCACTGTCGAAGGCGTCGCACATGGTCAAAATTCGATTCTTGCGCAAAAGCAAGATCTCGTCGGGCTTCAGGACACTTTACACCAAGCCCTCAACGACCGTATGAGTGTCCTTCCCGAGTCACTCACCACTGCTTTGACCGTGCTGCAAAATGCGCACGCCGAGTTTGCGGTCTCGCGTGAAGCTGCCAAGTGCGACGCGGAAGAAATTCGCAAGCTGAGAATGGCGAACAACGATTTCCAGGTGCAGCTTGTAAAGGCGCGCGGGGGGCATGGTCAGATCCGAGTTGAGAAGGAGACGTTGGGCGAGCGCCTGAGGGATGTGGAGAGTGATCGTGACAGCTTGCGTGCGCGAGTAGACACGTTGCAGGCTGCCATGAGCACGCATGCTTCCGAGGCCTCGGCTATGGAGCATCGCAATACGGAACTCGAGGACGCGCTCGCGCAAAGTCTGGCGCGGTTGAAGACGTCGGATGTGGTTGCACAGTCGAACCAAGAGCGGATCGCAGAGCTGGAAAGGGCGAATAGGGATGCTGCCGGTGAGCAACAGGTACTTAAAGATCAGGTCTGTGTTTTTGTTTCTTTTTTTTTTTGGTGGCTGGATCTGAACCGGGGGATTTGTATGTTAGCTGGGTGAACTGCAAATCCAAGTCAAGATGGCGGAGCGTGAAAGGGAACTCACTGAACAATCGCTTGTACTTCTTCGACAAGAACGCGAGTCGCTTATCGCTCAACAAAGCCACTGGGATGATCTCCGCCGGGTGACGGAGCATATCGATACTCTCGCGAGGTTGAGATCGCAAGCTGACGAGGACGAGCTCAAAGAACTCCGGCGTGCGCGCGATCAGCATCGACAACTCGAATCTGACTATTCGGCACTTCAGAAACGCGTACGTGACCAAGAGCTGCGTACTGGTAATAGCGAACGTGCCGCGAGTGCCGCGAAGCAAAACCTGATACAAGCGCAACAACGGGCGAGCGAGTGGGAGCGACGCGCGAGGGAGTACGAGAGCGACTTGGAGATGACGAGGATCAGACTGGACGAAGTGGAGCAGACGCAAGTACAGCTGGACGCGGATTACTCGCTTGCCAAGCTGCAACTCGAAGAGAAGGAAGCGGAAGACCGGCTGGTCAAGGTGAGCCTTTTTCCCTTTTCCCCCTTTTTTTTTTCTTTTTTCTTTTTTCTTGTTCGCCGCATCGTCGATTATGAATCTGGGAATTGATGTAAATGCGCGCGCGCGCGCGGGCACAGGATCGCGAACATAAACTCCGTGACCAAGTTGCTGGCCTCGAGGCCAAGTTGGGCCGTCTGGAAGCGGAGCTTAGCAAAGCAAAAGTCCAGGCTCTGCCCACCGTGACCAACTTGCCGTCGTACGGCAAGTCCATGTCAAGCAAGAATAACAACAGCAGCAACAACACGTCTCCGCCTCGCCCTGATTCACGTGCGAGCACGGTCTTTGGTGGTAGTACCGCCGACCGGTCACGTACGCCTGTCGGCCGTCTCAACGGATCCACTCCGGTGGCGCGCAGCGATACTCCTCCGCAGTCGTCTGTGTGGGATTCTATGCATGCGCCGAAGAAGCAGCAACAGCAACGGTACTCGAATCTGGCGGGAAGTGCCACTACTGCGTCGTCGTATGTAAGAAGAGCGGCTCCGACGCCGTCTTACCGACCGCCGCTCGTGTCGTCTACATTGAGAACGCTACCGGTTGCGTCACCTACGCCCAGCACTGTCTCCCTCACGCCGACCATGGATGAAGACGGTTGGTGGTCATAGGTGCGCAACGTGCGCGTGGCAGGTGGAAGGTGATAATTAAAATCATCCTTTTTTTTACTTTGGCGGATCTTATAATCGACTTTTTTTTTTTTTTTTTGGATATACATGCATGCGCGTGCAACATATACTCACTCACACACATACACATTCATATATCCCACTTGATCTAATACGATTACGTTCTTTCCTCTTTTTTGATGTGCATTATGCATTTTGTCCGTTTATATGCATACCTCTTTTTTTTTTTTTGACGATGATGATGATGATAATGTTGTTAGAGCATCTCTCTCTCTCTCTCTCTCTTGGAAATGGGCACATTCGATAGGTGGAAGTTTAGTCGACTTTGTTATACCCTTCACTGTTGCTACAAGCAAAAGGTTACAAATCCAATGGAGTGCATAAATATATTTGCTGTGGCTGTAACTTTTGTAACTTCAATGTCAGTGGACATTGGCCGTTCACGCGGCTGAGGAGAGGGACCACTCGGGTTGGGCCCCCGAGTGGTAAATATCGCACGGACTCGACAAAGTCAGTCTCAACCTACGAAAGTGGTCAGACGCGCCGGCTCGCTAGTGGGAGCATACCCCTTGCGGTCACTGCTGGTCCCGTGCTGTCCCGGCCGTGCGGCGGATCCACGCATACACCCCAAGTTCGTCCTGCGTCTCCCACTCCCGCTGCATGTTATAGTTGCTAGCGTACCTATACGACTCCTTGGTTAATTGGCGGTCGGGGGTACTAGCGGCAGCCCCCTGACGAGACTGAAATTCGCAGGCTCGAAACCGCTACCTATCCCGCCACCCACTCTGCTCCTCCCGTACCGTCGTGCCGAGCACGGCTCCCCACTGCGCGGCCCCGATCCTTGGAGACGGGCGTCCGACGGACGGTGCATGCAGACCGTAGACACCTTGATTCCCTCTCTCGTACACTGACTCTACCTTCGGCGACCTTACGCGGCCAGGTTGCCGAACTATGTACATATGTATACAAAAGAAAACGTCTTCACTAATACTCCAACAGATCCTCTGTATTCAACACCGGCTTCTCTGCCTTGGTGACCGGCTGCTTCTCTACCATGACGAGCTGATAGACCGCTTCGAAATCTTCCTTGATCTCTTTTGGAACCAACGACTCGGAGGAAAGACTGTGAAGGATGTCCTTGACTTCTAAAACAGCGTTCTTCATCACCGCCTTGTCTTTCAGTTTGTGCACCTCCGCGTCGTGTGCGATTCTTTTGCGCAACGCGTGGCCATTCTTGACCAGAGCACTGAAAAATGAATATTGGTGATCAGTTACAGTTACTACCAAACAAAAGTAAAAAGGACTCCGGATACGCACGTGATTGTACTCGTTTGTTTACCCAGTTCTTCCAGACGCTCGTGACTCTCTTTCAGGAGGAGTCCCTTTGCCTTTTTCTTGGACTCGCTCGCGATGATGATCAACCTGTCGAGACAGACGAGGAGATTCGGCAACGCCCACAAATAGAGCGTCCGGTATGGCGTCTTCGCCCAGCCGAGAGCGTACACCTTCTTCAGGCATGCGATGAAGATGGTATTTCGTTGGGCTTTCAACCCTTTCCCAATCGCGCGCGCCAACACTTCGCAGCGAACGCGGTACCTGCGGTACCTGACCTGAATCTTTCTGGCCGCTTCAGTTTCCTCCTCGGTGGGCTCATGCTCGCGTATCAGCGCAGGCTCGTCCGGGCCCGAGGATTCTTGCGTTTCCTCGTTTGGCTCTTCATGCGCGCCTTCGTCCTGTTCTTCAGGAGTATCATCTGGTACGGGCTCAGCTTCAGGCTCCTCGATGGACTGAACCTTTTCTTCTTCTCCAGTTTTTTCGGTCTTCTGCGAATCATAGCCGCCGTGAGGAACAAACTCTGCCGCATCGGCGCGCAGTTCTGATCGAGCCGCCACAAGCTGAGAAGCCAATAGACTCGGGATCTCAGAAGGATTTGTAAATTCGACATTTTGAATTCGTGCCAGTCTGATTGGCGGCAAAATTTGCATTTTACCCCGTTGTTTGTGAAGCAGTCGCACCAAGTCGGTGATGACCACCTTGGCGTCATACTCCGTGATGACTTTTAGATAGTCGACGTCCCGTGCATTCACATACCTGAGGCGCATAAACTTATAGAATAGGCAGAATGCACAAGATTCACTTACTTTCGATACAAATACGGGAGTACATGCGTCGGTCCACTGGCGGTCCGCAGGAACTCGAAAATCTCTTTGACTTTTTGCCTGACTTTGAGAGTCCACGTATTGTAGACCACTAAAGGGAATTCGTCAAAAAAAAATGCAATCAATAAGTAAGGAAAACCACACATAAGCAGAGTGCCCTGCAACTGACAGATTAAATTGTCAACGGGATGGATACCACGGGCTTTAGAGAGGAGGGCTTACATCCTGGAGATAAATATGTTGCAAAGCACCGGTGTCAGTTTTGTATATGACAGAGAATACAATACTTGAAATCAATATATGAGTCATGGATTCGTCAGGTCAATGCGTCCGGGCGCTTACATTTAGCAGTATCCGGCTGAAGTAGGCGCGCCAACAACTCTCGTACGCAATCCAACACATCTATCAACAGAGCCATCGGAGTCTTCTTCTTCGTAGAATAGTCTTTGTTTGAAGAGAGCCAAGCTCGAGGGAGGACTAGACGGTCGAGCGGAGGGTTAAAAAACAAACGCCACGAGACGGCAATTTTTCCAATGACTTCTTCCAAACAGTCACAGAAAACAGACAAATCTACGTAGAGCGGAATTCTCACAACGTGCCTGTGACGGTCTCGGTGCATGCTATCCATGGATATTCTGAGGCAACACTGACCTTAAGAATTTCAAACCTGATGCAATGCAGGTGTATTGGTTGCCATCGAAAAGATTCACGATGTCGTCGACAATATAACAGCCATCCGGATACTTGAATGGTGGCACCCTTGAGCTGCATGCGTAAAAGGGAGCCTGGCTGATGCACTTGAGGGCCCCAGGTTTATCAAACGTGAAAAGGAGCGACGTCAGCTTGAGTACATTTGTTAGGAATGCTGATGGGTCACGATGTGCACTCAGGGTATAAAGTGCACCCTGCACCCAATGCCTCATAACACCAATGCCTCCGTGAGGTATCACGGATAAATCGAGATTGGCACTTGATCCCTGAACATGAGAATGGGGATTAAAGGCCTCATAGAGATATGTAAGCCAATCCAAAATGCTAGACAACCATGGATGACTCCTACGTGAAACAAAGATAGACAACAGGCACATACTCGCTCTGCCCGTCAGAGCCTGGATTTACGGAGTACATCAATTGAAGGATGTAAATTTGCTGTAGATGGATGCCGATTCGGACGTTGTACTGTTTGGAGTCCAGGTTTGCAAATTCAACGTGAGCTTGAGGACAATTGTAACGGTTGCAATGCCCTGCGACGATGAATGTCAAACATTGCAAAAACACTGGTGCCTTGCAGCACAAATCATTTTCTTGGGTTACTCGTTTGCACAGGTGGTTTCCCAAGTACTTCTGAAGTGCCGCAACCATCTCTCCTTTGGAGAAAGTCACGACCGAGGGACTTGGAGCCGAGCTATGGAGGAAAGTCCCAGGGGCCACACCATACTCGGTGTTGGATATCTCCGATATGCAGAACAGCCGTTTGATTGAGCTGTCACCAAGTGGATCCAAATGTGAGATGACGGAGTAGAGGAGGCGGACATATTCCCGGAACTTGTCCAGAAACCTTGACATCTGCAAGATATCGAATGTTTTGAGAGGTGGTAAATGGGTGAAGAGATGGTCCAATGCAAGCAGTGCCGTCATATTTCTCCCCCCCTCGAGGAATACCTCGGACAGTTGCCGCGGGTCCATGTTCTCTGTTTGTGCAATGGCCCGAAACATGGCTATCTACATTAGATGACCTCGTGAGTAGAAGAACAAATACAAGGTCAAGAGACGCACCTCTTCACGATCTAATGGATCCAACAGCTCGCCAGGCAATTCGCTAGCCAATTTCAAAAGCTCACGAACATCTTGGTCTTGTGCTACCTTTGACGGAGGAACACCAAAAGAGCATCGACCCCACAAGCCTTCCAGGACAATCTCAGTTGCCCGCTGGATTGCAGACTCCCGTGAGACTTTTTCCTTCAACAAATCTCTGATTGCAGCATATGGGCGGTTCTCTTCCAGATGAAGTGAGGCCGCCTCTAGATATCTTTCATGCGTCTCCAACAAAGTAGCATGAGCAAAATCCAGATCGTAGTCCTCGAGGAACTCCAGTTCTTCTTCAAAGGACGGGAATAAAGGAAAACGTGGTCTAGTGCAAGCGTGTTAGTCACGCACATTGTACAAATCACAAAACAGAAATGTACCTCTTGCCATCATTCTTGCTGCAATAGTATAAGCGACACACGGTGAACAACTCTTCGGACGTCTCCGGAGGGATCTTCCGTGAATGCGTGTGCAAGACTTCAAGTGTATCTTCAAACAGTCCAGCTTTTCTAAAGTGCCGCGCGGCCAGGGTAAAATCGTGAGCAGAAAGATATTTGTCGGCTGCTCTTCGATAGTCCTCAGCTCGTGCGTAACATTCAGCAGCATTTCGATAATACTGCAGCTTCTCCTTCCCCGGTGGAGCATCATCCGCACTAGCCACAAAAGCATTCGCAGCAATGACGAAAGCATCCCGCTGCGCCGCTCGTGACGCCACACCAACTTTGCTTCGGGCTATTTCTCGAAGATGGAAGGCCTCACAGATGGCCACCATCCGTGGTAGCTCGGCTCTAGCGAAACAGTGTTTTGCCTGTGGGTATCTCTTGTGCTTGAACAGGTCGAGCCCGAATGACTCCCATTCCTCTGGGGTCGAAGACACGGCAAGGTGTGGGACGTCCGTCCCAGGCGTACAGTTCTGAACCTGATCACGAAGAGTCCATATCATCTGTAATAACTTGAGTACCATGATCCGGAGAACACAAATAATTCCTTCACCCTCATAGGCTCACTCTTGTCGGATGTGTCGAAAATCCAAAGGTTTTTCCTCGCTCGGGTGATTCCGACATACAGCAATTTCAACTTTGAGATGGATTAGCAAAGGATTCGGGTTCGCGCGATCAACATCCCGAGTCTCGAGCAACTACATACCTCACTGCAAACGCCTGCAAAACGGCCCTCGTCCCTGTCAAAAGACGGTGCATGTATTTGGGACAAGTCCTGCCCGTCGACGACTCCGTTAATGGAGTTCAGCAGTATACGCCAACGCGAGATGTCAACTGCGGAATCTTCAAAAAAGTTGTACAAGAGAACCTGCGTCCAACAATTAGCCCCGTACCAAACGGATGCACATAATTGGACTCACATCATTGAATTCGAGGCCTTTGCTGTCGTAGAGAGTCCTAAAGAAAGGCACGACAACTGTAAATCAAATCTTACGAAATTTCAAAAAATCCTCACATGATTAGACCAATCGCCCCGACCTCGTCTCGCAGTTTTTGCACGGCTTTCTCATCTCGTACAAGAATGCCTTTGCAATATAAGCATGGTGAGCAACTCAGAATACAACACACCCACATTGTTGAGCGCCAAATTCAATGCGACTCCCCCTTGAAGCAAAAAAAAAAAGGTCAGAGATGAAAATGCTACAAAGGAAACAGCATGGACGAACGATTCTCCGAATAAAAATTGCTCATAGCGAACAGTATCTTGATCCCAGCCACGGAAAAAAATTGGCTTCAATCCATCAATGATGCCGCGTTCCGGCTGAAGGCAATCTATTGCTTCGGGCCAGAAGCGAGTAATGCGTTCGATGACGCTGTGTGCACAGTTGACGATACCTCCATGGGAACGGTAGTTGATGGCAAGTTGAAATGCCGTGGGATCGTTCACCGACCGATCCCGTATGAGATGCATGCTTTGGTCCTGCTGTGGGATAATCAGTTGAATTTCTAGTTCAAACGAACCCGTTTTCACCTCGATACGATATAAAAACGACTTTAGATCATTGAATCTAAAAGAGCTTCCTGCTGAAATGGTCTGGGCAGTGTCCCCAGCCCAGAAAAGTCCTTCGGGATTGTGGCATATGAGTCTCAACACTAGGGACAATTGTAAGAACCTGGAGCACGACGAGATAGACAGAGATACGTACACAGTGCATCAATGAGCAAGTTGTCTTGTGCCTCGTCGATGTATCTAAATAATAAATATCAGCGACTGCGAACCTTCTCGGCGAATGAGCGATTGGTCATACAGATAGTCCACCGTCTTTCCTTTCAATGGCGCACCCTCCAAGAGTGTCTTCAATATCGCATGTGTGCGATCAGCGACATCGTGGTGACGACGTTCCATTTTCATTCTGCAATATGCCCTGAAGATCGCATACAGGGTCTTCCTGTGACTCGCGAAGGTGGGGTTCGAACGAGCAGGGAGATTGCAATATGCATCTTCGCCGAGGAAGCCGCCAGGGCACAAGAGCGCGTTCTCAGAACCCTTGATTATGCCTACAAGCGAGTCCAGCCATACCCCCAATACGAGTCAGATGTACACACCAATGATCTCAGAGAACACGAGCCAGGGTTCTATAATACCAACTGATCAGCCGGGCTGCTTGTTACAAGAAGTTGTAGTTGCGCACCAAGTCCTTTTATCAATGGCTGTGGAAAATGGGGCCAATAGGTTCTGGCAAAGACGTCGTATGTCACAAAAGAATCTTGAGCATTGACTTCATCAGTATGGATGAAAAATTTCGCGACGCGTTGAATTTCGGGGTCATCGCCACTCAGGATGTCTGAAGCAATCATCTTCGCCAGCTGTAAGAAAGTGGGTTGAGCCATTTCGAACTATCACACAAGGCTGATAAATACCTTGTCAAAAGTCACGAACAATGGAAAATGGTTCTCTTCCAACTCGCTGTACTTTTGTGGGATATCGGCTTGCTCGACATCATCAGCATCGACAAGCCCCATTTCTGTGCTCCGGGCCCGCATCTTTTTGAGGTCATCGCGAGAATATCCGGCCAATGCAAAAGATTCAAGTAACTTCGTAAAGTATTCTTCGACTTTTGTTGCCAGAACACGCGATTTGGTGACAAAGATCTGCCGGGGCTTGGGCATATTAGCCGCTTCCCATACCCGTTGAATCCCGAGCATCTTAAACAACATGGTCGTCGTTTTCCTGAGCAGTGGAATTATAAGTGATCTTCATTCTGGCATGCTGGAGGCACCATACCCTGTGCCACTTCTTCCTAAAACGTAGCATGAAGTTGTACACTCCACGATTTTACGTTCTTGCGGGCTATACACGAGCGATTAATGTCGACACCTAAATGTTGAAAATGCTACCCACGCCAGTTCGAAAACATGCTGAACATCTTGGTTTACAATCAAGCCTGTTATAGTTCATTAACACATGGATGTTATATGAAGGGACAACCGTACTGTGCAGGAAGGCCTACACGACATTATCAACATTTGCATACTAGTATGAGACGAAATCAGGTAGTGACATACCTGAGAAAAGATGACATATTTTTCAAGGCTTTTTGAAGAGTTTAGGTTCCTCACAAAAAAAGCGAAAGATATACGTACACAAGGAGTGAATGTAACTATGGACCTGTGAATAATGGCTGAGCTATGTGAAGCATGATACACACCTCTCCCATGTCTTCTTCTGAGAGAACGAGCGACGTCGGTTTGACTTCATCCTCAATACATTCTGGTGGAAAAGAGGCTGGAAGGTAGACATCAGTACTACCATGGACCGGACGGTTTCGGAATGCGCAACTGTGACTAAAAGTGAATCGTCCTTCCTGGTCTAATCATAGCGTGAGATCTGACCGTCTGCGATATTCCTTTCCCTTTCCAGCGAGTTGTCCCATTGCATCCCAAATGCGATTCAATTGTGTATGGGTGAAAATGCCGTAGATTTTGATGGCTGAAGTAATGAGCACACTTTGGTGCAATAAAATATCAAAATTTGATACCTTGTTTTTCAATCTGTGAAGACGCTCAGATCGACATCACAAGTTAAATTCGTGGTTGAACTTACTTCGCCACCACGATCGGGCACAACATCAATCTGGTACTTTCAAAAATAGAGTAAGTATACGCGAAGGAGCAAAAACAAGACCTACGACAAGTCGAAGGTCTCTTTGCATTTTCGCCTCAAAGATAGGGACTCCGGAGTTGGAACCATTAAGCCGTTTCTGGTTGTCTTCAGAAAACTGACCATTCGAGAGTTCCCTATGACAACGGTCACGTTTTCCCGACAACAGAAAGCTCGCCACGCACTTTATCTTTTTTACGACGATGCGGCACTTTTTCTGGTCGCAGCTTGCAAATTCGCGTAACTTCTTTGTGGCGTCAGTGCCGATGATGATTCTCCAATCCCCAAACCCTTCTGCATTATCGAAATAGAGTGCAGCCTTCATTGGCTGGACCTTTGGAAAAGCCGATGGTCTTGGCTCAACAGGTTGCTTGACTTTTTGCTGTTGTGGACGTGAAGAGACAATCACATCATTACCCGGCGTAGGGCCATATGCACTCCTGAACTGCTGTGCTAGATGTGGTTCCTGAAGGAGATCGAGATAGAACTGTGAATGTGTCAAGCTATGCGTCTGCAATCGAGAAAAACCTCGACGCACTTTCAACATGACTTTTAGACTGGAGTTGATAGTGCCAGCCATTTCGGCAGCATCGTCATTGCTCAAAGGAACATCGACGTCCAACTTGCGGAAAGGTGCCACGTCGATAGTAGGAACATTCAAGTTGTTCCTGTTTTTGCGCTTTGACTTGTTTTGTTTCTTGCTGTTGCGCAGGAAAGTTCCAAAGAGTTCTTCATCGTCATGCCCTGCATTTTCTGGAGGGCTCGCAGGGGTTGGGTCAGTAGCAAAACAAGTTGAAAAATCAGCAGAGCACAACAAATGGAGAACTGGCAATGCATTCTCCACATAGACTCTGTATTCGCCGATTTTACGGCTGACATCAGTATCAAAAAGACCAGGAGACAAAGTAAAGATAACAATCGAAAGTCTTCGGAGCAGCATACTTGCCCATGACGCGTCGACCAGGGTAGGGTCGTCCGAGTAGGTGGCCATGATTCCACCCACCAACTTCTTCTGAAGCGCACATGGCAAGGCTAAAGCACGATCAGATACTGGCTAACACCAGACGGGGAAGCTCACCAGAGACAATAAACTCGAAAAGATGAGGAAAGGAGCACAGGTCCTGAACTATCAGGTCCAAACGTGTATCTGGTCCTAATAAACAGGACTCGAGTGTCCTCGAGGCTGCAGTGAAGCCTTCATTGCTAGCAAGATTGCTCGCAGTGAATGCCTGCAGGTCGAGGACAGTCATTCTGGGTTGACTGATATGCATGTGCGCGGTGAAAGAAGTAAGTGGCGCGGTGGATAGGCCCAAGGTCTTATAGACGCCACAGCACGAGGCACTGAGGTATCACAATTTCCACAGGAAGTGGGGTTTGAACTTTGGGGTAATCCTGCACAGGTATGTGCAGTTTTATTTTGGTTTATAGGTTTTCGTTTGGTTTATGGTTTCTTTTTAATAGGTTTTGTTTAGGGAAGCAAGCGAGGAGCTGAGCCGCCAAGCAACTTCGAGGCTGTGCCAATTCAGGTCCCTCAATCCTCAGATCACTTCAGGAAGTGTGCTGGCCGATCGACCTCGCTCGTGATCTATTGAAGAACGACTGAGACGGAAGCAGAGGTGTGTGATCCTAGTATGCAACGACAGAGCACTCCATACACAACGACAAGCCAAGGCAGCGCGGACGTATGAACCTTTACAGACGTTGCATGCCGAAGGAATGGTTTGCGATCTGTTCGAGAATCAATCATACGCGAGTGTATGTTGTTCGCGTCATGCTTGTGTTCGACTAACTAACTCGCGAAGCTCATACTAGTAGTTGTGCAAGCTTGATGTGCCAATCATATGCAAGTATCATCATAATTAAATCGGCGCAGGTCCTCATATCATTGTCTACACTACTCCTAGAATCAGTTGCCTGGCAATCCGCTTCATATGATCATCTCATCGGATGAGGGGGACAGAGAGGGGGCCAGCCGCCCATCTGCATTATTTCTGTATCAGGCTCGTCCGCCCCAAAAAGGCAGGTGTTGTTTTGTTCTCGCCCGCGGATTTCTTCAGGGTGCTGGCAGTGGCGAGTGACTCGCCTGTGCTTTGTGGTGATGCTGACGACCATCGTTGAAATTACAAGAACCGTCACCAGGCCGGCGCCTGCCATCTAGCGAGGCCAGGGTTAAGGAGGCTCAAGTCACCCTGGGGGGGAATGGAAGGGAGCGAAGGTGATGCTCAGACTCGCATACGGGAAAAGCACACCGATGTGATAGAAGTGGAAACGTCGCGCGAGAGGCTGGGGAAGTCACCACACCCCAGTGTCTACCTGGTAGATAGTTTTCCGTAGCTGAAACGCGTGCCGTGGTATGGACGAGACTTGCGCCGGGCATTCATGGACCACAAGTTGCTCCACCGTCTGCTGGACGTGGTCATATTGCAGATGGTGCGCGTTGGTCCCCACAGGTGCTAGCTATCCCAGATGTTTTTGTTTCAAGTCAGGTTCTTCATTTGCAAAGTTTCTTCTCACACGACAGGTGGAATTCGGCCTTAAGCTAACGAGACACAGATGGTATTCCTCGTTGATGCATTGTTTTCTGCTGGTTCCTAGTGTGTAGTGTTTCCTTACTTCTCGTCGCGATGTTTTGCATACGATTTCATGTCCCTGTAGTTGTCTGCAATGCCTTGATCGCGGCTGCCTGCTGCCTCAATGTGCAAGCTGCACTGCACACCGCGCTGGATACCGTCATTGGGAATGTTAATGACGTTCGTCTTTTTTTTAGCAAGTACATTCTAGAGTCAATGCGATGGAGATCTCCACTATCTCTTGGTTAGTCAACCTTTCATGCTTTTTCCTGTTAGCGTTCCTACCCACAGAACGACTTCTACATGCCCACTGGTATATGGAAATCATTGGTGCATTTCTTGTTGCCTTGGATTTATATACTATGTATTTGAAAAGGGCCATCTCCCGCGACCCGGAAGTCATCCCCCTAGGCACATTTGACCTGACGCATCGGAAGGGAACGTGTGAAACGTCATTAAATATCCTTAATTTCATTTCGGAAGATGGTGAGGTTTACATGAATTCGAACGGTGACGTTTGTTGAGTATGAACATCATCTTGGAGTATGTCATGGACATAAACATATCGCATCTGGGCAAGTGAGGTTTTCAAGTATGTATTTTGGAGTAGTGTACTCACCGTACGCTGTTTAGGTAAATTTATGTATATCAACACTGCGCTCATTCTCCGGGTCATTATCCATTCCCAAGTTGCGTCTTTCACAACTATTGTTTTTAGTAATCGTCGCCCCATGGACATGCGCGTAATCTACTGGACGGTGGTTTATGTCTATCTGAAGTTGTCTATGTAATGTGCTCAGGGGCATGTGCCGGGGGAGCATATAGTGCGGGTTGTGATGGTTACATGTCAGCCTATTGATCTCCCTGGGGCCCGCTGTGAGCCTCGGATGAAGTGCTTGAGATGATGGTGAAAGGAATTTCATCTCGCCTCGTAGCTTCACTCAGTGTCACTTGTCTCCCTACGATATTTAGATACCGGCTGGATCAGGGATATTACCATCTACTCGAACGTCGAAAAAATGTCCATACTTTGTAGTATACAATATGCTCTCCCCCAAGCGCACACCACAAAGTCCAGAGAAAGGCTAACAGTAGAAGTCTTTGGAACAGCATACTTGCCCATGATTCAACACATCAACCAGGGCAGGGTCATGCGAATCTGAGGTGGGCATGATTCTGCTGAGCCAACATACCTCAATTTTAACGTTGCAGCTTACCTTCAGTTCACCTTGTTAAGTGTCAAGCTGCGTGATCCAATTATTAACTTTATCATTCACATGCCTCTGTTCCGCCTCCTCCTCTTTCTCTCGAGCATCTCTGAATGCACGCCGCAGCTCGTTTGGTGGGATAAGTGCATATGGCAACATGATGAGAATGTCAAACATGTCAGGCCTTTGGTTGCAAGCAATGTGGCGTGCATTGCGCTCCTGGGCTTGGGTCTCCGTCCTCCTCTGTTTGGCGGCTCGGTATTCTGCATGTGCCGCATTCATGACCCCATCAGGGTAGTAGATATCTTTCATAGAAAGAGTGACCATATCATCCAGCGCTTGAGTACCGAAATGGCACAATACAGCAGCAGCATATACACAGTCAAATAGAATAGCAGGGGGAGACCTGTCATTCAAGACCCGGAGAGAAGAACCTGGGCTGACGATAGACACAGTCACTGGATCCAGCAGTTCCTCGAATATGAATGTGTGTGATGTACACCTCCTTTCAACAGGCGATGCAGTCGGGTCGACATCGGACGTATCCATGGCAAAGTTGGGCATCTGTTCATTGGAGTCATCAGGCCTCAGGTTCCATTAGATACATGACACTCACCATCAAGAATGCAAGCTTTTCGCCCATACAGTGGTGAGCAATCAAGTTCAGATAAAGACCATTTCGGATGCTGTCGATCTCTTCTACAATGTCATCTCCAGCAGGGCTTCGACTGCGACGCCGAGTATAAGTCGAAATGTACTATGGTAATCACAAGTGAGTAAGGTCAGATTGAAGGAAGGAGAAATGTACCGCATCACCCTTGCTATGGGCTATAAAATGAGCGGCTTCGCAGGGGATCATATGCGACCCTGTCAAGTTGCATTGATATCCATCCCGCTCCGCAACTCCTCTTTTGAACTGATCCCGTCGCATTGTGGACACGCTAGATATAAAGTGTGAACGTGCGACCTTTGGATCGAGCGGGAACATTCTTCATCTCTCCTCATCGCTCACGAAATAATATAGATCGACAGATTGTGTGGGTAGTAGGAATGCATCATACTCCACCTCGATGAACATATCTCGATTTGTCGAAAGGGTGCCTTCTGCTCCGACGATGACACCAATAGCATAGCGGATCCATTTATATGGCTTGCAGTGTGACAGCTAGTGAAGTGCATTGAGTCTATCGAGTTGGAGTGCGAGACAGTGCACCCATTCCCAATTATTGGGATCAATGTCGTTTTCAACTGCCATGACGCGTGGTAAGCGACTAAAGACATTGATCTGAGCTGACATGGTGGTGGAGGCGTGTCACAACGAAAAGCGGCGCGTGACAACATCTCCTAACCCGCAGAGGGGGGATTATCAACTGTGTGCCGCGCCTTACGAAACAGCCTGGAACTGGAATTCCCGCCAGATTCGAGTCTTTAAAGCTTCAGGTACCGTACTGGCGGCTACATTTCCGTATATGTATAAGTCCTCCTAAATCAACTCTGCGACTCGTCGTAGCCGTTCTCGCGCGCGTGACTCAAGGCCTCGTCTTGATATTGCTCACGATCAGGCTCTGGAGTAAGAAACCGTCATCAACGACGTCCCCCTAGCTAGGCTCATAGCCTCAAACGCACCTTGTACGCCTGCACGTCCCCCTTGAATTTGGTCACCGTCTCATCTGCACATACCCAAAGCTTCCCCGGGTCTCAGTGATCACACGATCGTCGCCAACGAACAACACGTGCGCTCACCTCTTTGGCCACGTTGGTGATGAACCGCTCGTCGTGTGAGATAATAATGACTCCCCCGTTCCATGTGTTCAACGCAGCCATCAGTGCATCGAGACCCTAGTCGCATCGCGTCCGACGCATCTAGTGTTTGAGCCTGGCTGATACGAGATGGTAAAAGATCAACTTAAAACAGACCTCGATATCCAGATGGTTGGTAGGTTCGTCGAGCAACAAAATATGCGGGCTCATCAACGACAGCGCCGCAAACGCCACGCGTGACTTTTGACCTCCGGACAACGTGCCGATCAATTGCAACCTGTCACATCCAAGATCAAAGATCAAATCGCAGAACCGAAACGATGGGGACAATGTGTGAGTGTAGAGAGACAATCTTTACCCTGTCATGCCGCTGATCTGGAAGTTGCCGAGATGGCTTCTGTATTCTTGCTCCGTTTTTCCGGGAAACTTGGAAGCCAAGAATTGGACGGGCGACATTGACGGGTTAAGCGTGTCGACATGGTGCTGAGCAAAGTACCCTCTACATGAAACGTTTGACCTGACGTCTGAATGGTGAAATAAATAGAATCATACATGCGTAGACGACCATTCTTGTTGAGTTCTCCATTTAGGGGTCTCAACTCCCCTGTAAGTAGCTTGATCCTAACATATCTGGCATGAGTAAAAGTGCTTGAGAAACCGATCCGCAAAGACTCACAGCGTCGACTTTCCTGCTCCGTTTGGACCAACCACGGCAATTCGAGAATCTAAACCAACATCAATATCAATGTTTTTAAGAAGAATTTTTTCAGCGCTATATCCAAAGTTGACACCCGACAGTTGGAGCAACGGCGGTGGTATTTTGTCAGTGTCTGGAATCCTGTAAGATGTTCGTCAACAGATGACCGCATATTATGACATAGATTAACGAGCCTGAACGACTCTTTCTCGTCTTCCTCTGGTGGTTCAAGGTCCGGCAACTAGAATGTATGCATCGTACGAACATTCATTTGTGATGAAACATAACCGACCAACCTTTTCCAATATCTTGATTCTCGCCTGCGCCTGCGCGGCTGCACCACGCCATCAGTCTTCCAAGAAATGCGAGAAAAAAACGAAGCCACCTCGATTGGCATTATATCTCCATCTGTCTATGAACGCCTGCAAGTGTTTGCGATAGTCCATCTGTGCTTCGTACTCTTTTCGCAAGTTACGATCACGTTCAGACTTGGTAGAATAAAACTGAGTGAAGTTTCTGAAAATAAACGCGACAAATATGTAACATCCTTTCCAGATTCCAGTGGCACGCACCCTTTGTAATAATCAAGCCGCGTAGAATGTTGGTGGATGATGTCAGTTGCAACAGCGTCCCTGTAGATCGTTTTCGCACAGATCGAGATTGACGAGGATCCAAACTCACAAGAATGCACGATCGTGTGATACAACGAGAAGTGTACCCTGCCACGTTTGAAGATAGTCTTCTAGCCACGCCAAAGCATTCAGATCGATATGATTCGAGGGTTCATCCAGCAATAACAGAGCTGGCTACCGAGTCGTTGAACGACCATCGTCTGCACGGTGCCCTCATAGAGCCTCACCTTGACAAACAAAGCTCGCGCAAGCGCTAAACGCATGCTAAACAGAGTTTAGATGCAAATCTACAACACGAGGTTTCACACATACCGCCAACCTCCTGAAAACGATTTGGTCGGCTTCCCCTGGTCGGATTCCGAGAAACCAAGGCCTGCAAAACATTCTATCTATCATTTCCTTCGTTATCTGCCGAACTCACCAGCCAAGAGCGCTGCAGCTCGTGAAGGGCCACTTTCCGCATCCATATCACTCAACCGGGCATGTACGTCGGCCAGTCTCATTGCAGCCTCTTCTCTCGCATCTTCAAATCGCTTGTCATCACCCTCTTTCTCAAGTTCGGCCAGTTTTGCGTTGAGAAGGGACTCCTCTTTTAGAAGATGATCTCTCCAAACGTCAGCTTTTAAGACAGAGTCCAGGGCCGTGGTGTCGTCGCCGACGATCTGAGTCCCATGAGTGCCTCGTCAAGCCAGGCGATACGATACCGAACGCACTTCTTGCTCCACAAACAAGATTGTGATGTGTGCTGGTATGGGAAGCTCACGCATGGCAATGTGTCGTAGCAATGTCGATTTTCCGACACCTAATATTCGACGCTGTCACAAACGAACTAGGGAATCGACAGAAACACTCGCCGTTTCGTCCGATCAAACCATAACGGCGACCATATGCGAGCGTCAGACTTGCACCCGACCTTGAAAGAACGAGATGAAAATGGGTTCGCACGTCAGCTGGGCGGGCGCATACAGGATACGATTGGAAGCAAAATTGACGTCGATAGAGGGCAGGTGGATATCCTTGCTCTTGTTCTTTGCAGAGGCAGCCGCTTCGATAGGATTTATCTGATATTATATGAGTACAGACACCTTGGGCAGACAGGATCCGACCTTCATAAACATTTCCTCGTAATTTTGCTAGTAGCACATGATTTCGTGAGTTGCACCTCAGCCAGCGCGAAGGGGGTAGCCTGCCCACCTGCTTGCGATGCTGATCGAGCAGCTTGGAGCCTTCGTACAGATCCCTTCGCGCACGTTTCTCAATCTTGGCCTGGCCAAGAAAACATCAGCCCTCGAGCTCTCTGCTTCTACATGTTAGTACTAGTATCCTCCCACACACCTTGAGTTTGGCTTCCTGCTTCTCCAATTTCTTGACGTCAACGCGTGATGCCCTGATACACACGACGTCAAGTTCGCTCGTGCACTCCGCGCACACTCGCCAGCTGCACAACGCAGAGCACTCGGTGGCTATCGCAAACACTCACTTTCCCTTGTTGATGCTCTCGAGGTCGACACCCTCGCTGAGGCCGATCGTGGACGATACCGCGCCGACCTTGCTGAGATCGACCACTTTGTCGAGCTTCGTGAGCCTCGGACGTGCGCTGTCCCGGGCGCGGGCAGCCAGCTGGTCCGAAAGCAGATCCCGGAGTCGTGCCATGAGCTTCTGGACGTCGTCCGGACGGTCTCGGCCGAGGGAATTGAGCATGTCGTTGGCGACCTGGAGCACGTCTTCCTCTTCGCCGGCATCGTCGACGAGGTACCCAGAGAGGTATTGAACGATGAGCTCCTCTGTTCCGGGGAATATAGAGCGAATTTCCTCGGCTATTTCCAGCGATGTCATGGATGAAATTGAATGAGAATGGTATTGCAATAAGCCAAGACATATAAGCTACTTAGATAAGGATGAGATATGTAAAAGTCTCTACAAGCACAATAAGATAATGGTCACAACAGCAATAATCAGCGGTCATAGTAGCAGTGGCATGGAGTGGCGCATAGAATCAGAAGACATGAAGGGTATAAAACGGAGAGGGGAACGAAATATAACACGGGGGGCGGACCTGTCCCAGAAAACAAAACAAGGGGTATATGAACAGCACACGAGGAGTACAACAAAGTAGAAATAAAGTTTAGAAAATGCAAACGAAAAAAGAGGCCTAAAAAGTGGACAGGCGGCAAGGGCTGCGACAGATATTTGTCGGTGGGATCCGGTCCTGCCGGAACCTATACTGGAATTCTAAAAAGAAAATGAGTGGCGTGACAGACGGAGTAGCGCTGGATAACCGACCTCCGTCTCTCACGATGGGGTTCGTCCATCTGCGGCGTTCTTCTGCATCCTCACGCTCCATTTCGAGCTCATAGGGGGCTTTGCAACCTGGTATGCGAAAACCAATTCTGGGGGGGGAATTCTTTGGCTCCCAGCGACCGCCGCCGGTGGCTTTGCAAATGACGCTAGAGCGACGCAAAGGGTAGGCATCCAGCTCGCCATACGAGGGCCCTGGAAGTTCTAGATCGGAAGAAACGACAACGGCAGAAGGAAATGGAAATTGTCTTGCGCTGAGTTGGGAGGAGCTGCGCTTGACGCGAATGGCCCGAACCGAAAGAGTGGACTGCTCAATTGGAGATGCACAAATGGAGGAAGTCGGAGATGGAGAGGCGGTGGAAGAAGCTGATGCAACCAACATGGGCGTCGACGGTCTTGTGTCAGGGGTGCGGGGAGAGCCGTGAATCTGATCCCAACAGTCGTCGCAAACCTTCTCCATGCTGACGGGTGACGTAGGACTATCAAAGGCGGAGATGGGGGCATGACGTGGGGGATGTAGGAAGTCGAGGTTGGAGACATCGAGGAGGTGCGTGAGCCTGGAGGTGCAACGGTGGCAGAAGACACCACCACACTTTCTGCAGTGCTATTCCAGAATGAGTAACAGAAAACACGCAGGTCAAGAGGGGGGGGGACACGCACGTGACGGCGTTCGAGAACGGTGAACCTGACGCGACAGTGAAAGTTGTCGCAAACGGAGGCCAGCGTGTCGGGCTGATCGAGATGAGCCGACGCGCATCAGTGGTGCCAGACGGGACGCTCACCTTCCATAGGTTCTTGGGGAGGAGGACCGCGAGGTGCTCGTTGGGGCGCGGTGTGGTGGGTGGGGAGGGTCGTGCACGCTGGGCGTGAGTGGGTCGTGAGGAGGCTGTCACGAGACGGGTGAGTATGTACTCGATAGAGCTCAGTGTCGACGCACCGTCTTCTGAGCCTGAGCGGGCCTTGTTTGCAAGGTCAGCAAGGGTAGCTGCGATGAGGGACATGTGAAGGGGTGACAAGCTGGAGGGTAACAAAACACCGGAGGGTTTCTGACTCGTTGGCCCGTTGCAACGTCGAGTTGATATATCACCGCTCTCCTCCAATCGCGCATGGGAAAAATCAACTTCCGACGTTACATAACGACTCCTTCGCGTCTAAATAAACATGAATCCTGTCTCTCCTCCTTCCCCCCCCTCCCCTTCGATCTCCCCGTCGGTGCACCACTCCTTGCGCTTCGACTTCCTTTCCAGACCGTCCCGCACCCGTCCCCAGCCCCCCATTCCGCCCCGTCTTTGACCTTCATACACTCCGCGGAGCGCTGGCCATCCATGGCGTAACAGAAATGATCCCGTTCCACACACATTGCCTTTTATAGCATCCGTCTGCCATCCGTGCCCCGTCCCTGAACGGGTCCCTCGTGTATGCGCACCTGCTTGGCACAAACACTCTGAGCCCGACCGACCGCCTCAGCAACGCATGTGAATTTTTAAGATTCTCGTCCCAAGCCGCACATGGCTTAAAAGCGTTAGCAGAGGATCCCGCCAATAAAAAAAAAAAAGCAAATGAAGACAACCCGATCGTTCTTAGGGTAGCAACCCAAGTGGCGCCGACTTGCTCGGATGGCTGATCGACAAACTTCGCCCGAACCTCGCAAACTCAATCCCCGCCACCATCGTCGGCGCCTACGCGCTTCAACCGAGTCTCGCTCGCGCATCTCAAATTGACAGTTTAACTCTCTCTTCCTATCAATCCTAGTATTCCCCACCATATCAAACATGGCGACGTGTGAGTTGTAACATCCAGTAAAACGTTGATGGGACCTTCAATGGCTGACTACATGCCAAATTGCCGAACTTCATTGGAACGGCACCTGCCGAGGTTGTTTGCCCGCCTGACATGCGAACTGGTCTCAGCCAATCAGCATACGCGACTCTAGCCGGAATGTTTTTTTTCTCCCGTGTTACGTTACCACTGGACCCAGCTCAGTGGACAAATGCTACTGACAGCGGCAAAATTACATTCTCCGCTGCCTAAAAGCAGCGGATGTTTTGTACTACAGCTTCAGGACTGACAAATTACATACCAGTACCACCCACGAGACTAAACAAATTGAATAACGTTCAACAAACATGATAAAGGCTGTGTCTTCATATTCCAACAACGTAACTCAGTCTTCGTGTTGCAGGTTGGCAGCGGCCAATGATCATGCAAGTATCCCGTCGAACAAGGCTTGAATCATCAATGAACAGAAGCCGCATCTCGTCTCGTTTGACAGCACGATATTGCTGGCAGGTTCGCCAGATTGCCTTGTTTGATTGACCGCGCCGGCTCAGCAATCAATGTCACGAATCAACCGTCCGTCTCGGCCGTTTCGCTCCCAGCGGCGACTCTAACCCTTGCATCCATCGCGGCCCGGTCAACACCTCTCTTTCGATAGGCGTTACGTTATTCGTCCCAGCCCGGTACAGTCCGTGCATCCTTGACGGCCCTTCATGGGTGACTTCCTCGACCCTGCCATGGTAGTTCAAGGGTTGCCCAGACCTCGAAGAGCCATCTTCTGCGGGCCGCTTCGGTGTGTGAAACAGTTCGTGTCCACTACCCCTGACTCCATGCAATGAACTTGATTCCCATCGTCCGTCCTTGGGCGTAGCGAAAGGTAATCCAAACCGAATCCCTCTGGATGGTGTTGACGTGGGATCGAACGATGCCTCATCGATAGTGGTCGATGACGATGGTTCCAACAAGTGGCCTGGTGTCATACCGTACACTCGTACCATATCTCCGAATGCCGAGGCGGTCTCGAATCGAGGCGTACGCGGGCCTCCACGGGACGACGAAGACGGTGCTTCTTCCCATGAACCTCCTGACGGAGCGTGAGTAGCGGATTGCGTTCGAGGGGGTGTCGACGGTCCTCCCGCCGACCTCGTCCACTGCGTCGCTGGCGATGGATTGAATCCTGCGTTCAGAAACAGCCGGTTGTGTCCGCCTGGGTCGGTGCCGCAGTGCTTGCCGACACCATGCTCGCCATCATCAAGCGACACAAACGTAGGTTCTGACATGGGCGTAGCAACTGGCGGCGGCGTCTTCACCTCCCCGCAGTTGGCGCAAAACCAAGGATCCTCCTCCTTGCCCAACTCGGACGCATTCCGGATCCCAATACATTCCAGATGATACCATGTTTGACAGGCATCACACTGGACCAGCGGGCGGCCGTCATCCCAGCCTTGACATATACACAAGGTCTCGCCGTCCTCGCTGCTGCGGTCGGCGTTCCGACGACGTAAAAGTCGCAGTTGAACAGCCCGTATAGACCTTTTGGATAACAACGCAGTCTTCGCATCTGCGGGATCACTGGGAACGATGGAAAGCATCGTTGAGCCACGCCGGGGACCTTTGGAATGAAAAGGTAGAGGATACATCTTGCCTCGTCCTGGTTTGGGGCTTCGCGAAGGCATGTTCTCATCGGGACTATGTCGACTTGATGACGAGTGCCCTTCTTCCACGTCGTCCTCGTCAGAGTCCCTATCCAGGAAGCCCTCAATATATCGCAGTCGCTCTTCTCGCTCCGCGCTTGACAGTCCGTCCTGTGTCGGATGAGACCGCCATGGAAACTCCATATCCGGCCAGTTCGGACCATCGATCGTGCGGTCTTGCGGTACCGCAACACCATCCATATCCACATCCTGTTTCATATCCGTCGATGGCTTTTTTCTTTTCCGTGATCGTTTCGTTCTTGGAGTAGGCTTAGGCGTCGACTGCGGCTCCGGGGGTTCGACCATCATGAGAACTCTTCCACACCCTTCAATCTCGACGGGGAACAATTGACTAGCGGAGGATGCCACCCGTGGCGGATCAAGAAACGCGGCCAACCTCGTCTTCTTCCGCCTCTCCTCTTCAGTTAACGCCGACTCAGAACCGGGACCGTCTTCTCCGATTGCATCACCAAGCTGCTTCGGCGCATCGCCATCTTCGTCGAGTTTCCATGATAGCCTATCAGATCGCTAGACACAATCAAAAACAAGGCTGCCGCATGAGAAAAGTCCAAGCCAGCCTCGTGGCATTGGCGCCCCAAGCAAAGCAGAAGGGCTACTCACATAACGTCCATACCCTCCAGCCATTAAACTCTCCTCAAAGCTCTCTTCTGACGTCTCCTGGAATAGAGTTGTCCGTTTCCCCTTGTTGGGACTATCGGCGAGAACTACGTTGGATGAAGACCATAACAGGGAAGTGTCTTTCCCTCTGGAATCGGAAGCTCCACCAGCGCCTGCATCACTGGTAGGTGTCAAGCATCTAGTTCGTTTAGGGCAGTGAAGTCGGTGCAAATCGGTTGCCTGAGTAGACACGAGCTGGAGAGTAATAGCGGCCTCACCCCCAGGCTCGTCTTTTATTCTTCGAGTCGCTAATCCGCTGAGATGAAGATTGTTATCGTCGGGCTGGTCGACGGAGAAAGTCTCTGTCGCCCTGTGTTGAAAAGGTGAAATGGGGCGAGATTGGGACACAGGCGTTACGGGACGGGTGGATGTTTGCCGCGATGGGGTGCGTGGCGGAGTAGACGCTCTGGAAGGACAAATGTAATATGAAGCGCTCGAATCACCAAGGCTCGATACATCATTACACACACCTCGATCGCTGACCACCCCTTTTGCTCGGGGTCCCAGTACCATTACTGGAAATCTCGTAAGCTGTACGTGTGCAAACGAATCATGAGAAGTCTGGCTCACTTCTGGCGGCAGCTTGCACGCGGGATCTGAGACTGCCCATTATTGCGCGACCGAGCTACTAGTGGACTAGTATGCATGAGAATCGCAGTACAGCTCTGATGTATTTACTTGCCTACATTCCGGCGTGGGGATCAAATGAGGTCGCAACGGTGGTGGAGACGGAGAACTGGCAGCCGTCCACTTAAGACAAATATGGAGCGGTGAACTCAAAGAACATACATGTGAGATCGGAACTCTGTCGGTAGCACAGTTAAGTCTAGATCCGGCTGCAAACTAGCGTTTACTGTTTATAAATTACCGGGCAGTGCCAACGCAGACGGCGACCTACCTTTGCACGGAAGAGGGGGTTCTCGTAAGGAGATAGGATGCAATATTTCCAGGGCTGGAATGGTCTCATATCAATCGTATACCGAGAAAGAAATAATAAAACCCGGGTCACTGGCACACACACCTTTGAGGTGTAGGGAGGTGACTTGACTTTTGGAACGCTCCGAGCCCGTGGGTCCTCCCAGCAAGCGGCTCGCTCGCACTGCCCATAGAGACTAACTCGGAACAAAGCGCAGATGGAAAGGACTGATCGGCGCACCTCGTGAAATTGCGTTGGTGATGTAAACGACCACTCTCCTCATTTCCGGAGACTTGGGTGCGCATGTCCAAGTAAGATGGCCATCCTGCGAGATCTGTGAGTAGACCTCTCGAACTGGACTTTGTGGGAGTGATCATCTGATGAAAGGAGGCCGGGGGGGTTCTGTGTTCACCATGTGAGCTGTGCGGGTCGGAATCCATGTGTCTGCCAGCCAGCTTGTTGTCGGGCGCAGAAAAGGAGGGAGGAGAAGCGCCGACTGCAGCCGGAGGGAAATGAGGCAAGGTAGCTGACTAATGCAAGGTCACCTGGTGATTGGCCACTCAGCTAATGAGACAAGTTCGGCTTCGGTTATGTTGCAAGATTCGCAGGCAACCATCCGCGCAATCGAATTTTACAGTGGAATAGGTTGGCAACTAATCGCCAGCTTCCTTGCTTGGGCTCACCGTCGCAGGTGGCCTCCATCGCGCACTCCGTCGAAGCGGTGTCCCAGGCAACGTCGTCGCTGCGTACGACTGGGATCCAACCGCATGCCAAGTGTACGCTGCCAACTTCGGTGCCCAAATCGTCCGTAAGGTCGGTTCCGGACACTTCGGACGAACCCAGCGTCGGAGTGACGCCCCAACCATAGACAGACATCTCGACGCTCGCCGCCGCAGACCTTGCTCCACTGAATGCAGATCTGTGGCTTCTATCGCCGTCATGCCAACCATACACCGTCCTGAACCCCCAAGCCAAAGGAGAAGCAGATCCTCGCGCACAGTCCTTCCTGCATCTTATGGGAAATGTCTTGCCACAACTATGGGAACACGGTACGCACCCCCGGTACTTGCTCGTTGAGAATGTGGCAGGATTTCAGGTGCGAGGACCTACATACTTGGCTAGCAGCAAACCATCTCTGATCCAGGTCCCAATCAGGACTCTGCGACGCGCCGTCATCTCGTGTCCTCTCTGCGGAAACTGGGTTATGTCACGGCCGAGTTCGCATTGAATCCGCTGCAGTTTGGTATCCCCAACTCGCGGCTACGCTACTACCTTCTTGCGAAACGCTCTCCGCTCAAGTTTCCTGGTCTTGACTTGATAAATTCAGATCGTTTACTTGACTACATTCCTCCATATCACGATCCTGACAATGAACGATCGTCTCATGCACTCTCATCGGACCTGAGGCAGTATATCGACTCGGAAATGGACAAAGAGACATCTGCCCAGTTTAGGATTCCGGACCGCGTGCTGAACAAGTGGGGTCGCTTATTCGATATTGTACTGCCGTCCAGCACTAGAACGTGTTGCTTTACTCGAGGTAAACATGTTTCAACTTCGAGTTGCTACTGGCAAGCTGAGCACTCCCCAAAACTCGATTAGGGTACACACAGCTTGTGGAGCGCTCCGGTTCGATTCTCCAAATGAATGAAGCTCTCGACGTACAGTCTTTCAATCGCTTCTTACTTGCTATTCGCTTATCTATAGGTAGACCAAACATATCTTTGACCTATTTCTCAATGCAAGTGCAACTGCCGATGAGACCGCTGTACGCATGCTGGATCCTCTTTGCCTCCGATACTTCACACCGGCAGAACTACTTCGAATCTTCTATTTTACCAGCGTAAATTCATCATCCGATTTCACATGGCCTCCAGGCATATCAGTGAAGTCTCAATATCGTCTGATTGGGAATAGTGTGAATGTGGAGGTAAGTTGGGGCTATGTTCCGAGCTGGACGGTATTAATTTTCACTGCCGCATCACCGCATCAGGTCGTACGCAAATTGATCACATTCTTGTTTGATGAAGCAGAAACCATTGATTCCTGAAAGGTTATACCAGATATATGATCATGTGCTGGCAATTAAATCCGAAATCGACTGTGCTGTGTGCATTCTTAAAGCATATCTGCAGGAATGGCCTTTCATCATGTCACAATCTCATATTCTCGAGCTATTTCGATGCCGGCGGCCTTAGACAATGATATCCTCCCAATTTAGATGGACATTACTATAGGCTACGAGTCCACTGTTTCAACCTGATACTTCTTCTCCCGTCGGAGTGTGACAAACGAGTTGAGTGTCTCGTTATACTAATCTCGCTCGGATTTGACATATACATACATACTTAGAAACCACAGCAAAAGCACAGCTCGACGCGGGTGGCTTATCTGTCTGATATGGTGATACGGTTGAGCACAACATACATACATATATATGTAACAACGATGACGCCGCTCTCGTCGGATGAGTAAGATTCTTATATTTCATACTCGGTTGCTTTTCAAAAACACATACAGCCAGTGGTGACAACGCTCATGAAATCCATTTTTGCACCAGGATTCAGCCCGATCATGTCATGGCTTAGTCTTGGGGAAGCCTAATCTGGTATTTGAAGATGTTGATTTGAATCCAGCGCTGACCGGTGATACATAGCCCCGTCGACAATGACAATTGAATGGTGTTCATAAAAATCTCAACATGGTTACTTCCAAGCTTGAGAACACGTACACAAGCAGGCATTCAGGTCGGACGGTGGGTCTGATTATCTGACGCTTCAGTGGTAGTAGTGGGGTGATCATAACAAACAAAGTCGCACACGGTTGCAGCTGTTATCCAGGACAACAGACAAATAACAGCGGAGGGCAGGCGCTGTCAATATTGCATTGATTAGCTGTATTTGTTGGAGTCTGGGATGTATTCCCTGCTCGAAAAAAGACAAACTGATCTCGGCCTGTGCTGTACAGTAACTACAAAAGAAATATCACTCCCAGTCACCCATTATAATTTCGAAACTTGTAAATTTAGCTTTAGAAAATGGCCCCACCAGCATAAGTACAGTATATCAGTATTTTATTTGCTTCTGCATCAGTAAATTATCAAGTTTTTTTTTTTTTGCTTTTTAATGCTTAAAAGCCCAAAAAGCCGAGACACATGATTTCATCCCACAGACTAATTATGCAGTCAGGGGTCACAACTCTTGGTCACACGTCACTTTTCATTGTTGCCTCCACCACCATGGCTCACTGGCAGATCTTTAGTCACTTACCTCACATTATGGCAGTTGAAAACAACATTGATCCCAATAATTGGAATTGGGTGCACTGTCTTGTGCTCCAGCTCGATAGACTCAATGCACTTCACTGGCTGTCACACTGCAAGCCATATAAATGGATCCGCTATGCTATTGGTGTCATTGTCAGAGCAGAAGGCACCCTTTTACAAATCGAGATATGCATCAGCAAAACCAGGATTTTGCCATAGTGTCATACATCAGAAAACAACCTTTTGCATTTTGGCAGAGTGTGGCAGTGCTCCACAGAGAGGTACCCAAAATTACAGACACTACAGAGCCTACAGACAAGGGTTGTTTTGCTGATTAGTAGTTGCCATAGTACATCAGCAAACTAACCATGTCTCTTCCAGTGTTCCAGTGAATTCCAGTAATTCCAGACCTCCAGTCCAGCAGATCCAGACTTCCAGAGAATTCCAGGCTTCCAGTACTTGACAAAATTCCAACCCTTCTGATCTGACTAAATACAACTGGCATACTAACCAAACACAACCATACTAATCAAACACAACCACACTAATCAAACATAGCCATACTAACCAAACACAGCCATACTAACCAAATGCAAACATGCTAACCAAACACAAACATACTAATCAAACACAGCCACACTAACCAAATGTAGCCATACTAACCAAACATAGCCATACTAACCAAATATAGCCACACTAACCAAACACAGCCACACTAACCAAACATAGCTACACTAATCAAATACAAACATATTAATCAAACACAAACATACTAACCAAATACAAATATACTAACCAAATATAGCCACTAATCAAACACAGCCACTAATCAAACACAGCCACACTAACCAAATACAACCACATTAACCAAATGCAAACATACTAACCAAATACAAATATACTAATCAAATAGAGCTATGCTAATCAAATATAGTAATGCTGACATAATATAGCTACACTAACCAAATACAGCCACATTAACCAAATATAACAACACTAACTATATTAATCACTATTGTATAGCTATATTTGGTTAGTGTGGCTATATTTGGTAAGCATGTTCATATCTAGTTAATATGGTTGTGTTTGGTTAGTATGGCTATATTTGGTATATGGCTGTATTTGGTTAGTATATTTGTATTTGATTAGTATTATGGCTATGTTTGGTTAGTGTGGCTCTATTTGGTTAGTATGGTTGTATTTGGTTAGTATTTGGTTAGTATGGTTATATTTGGTTAGTATGGCTGTATTTGGTTAGCATGGTTGTATTTGGTTAGTGTGGTTGTGTTTGGTTAGTGTGGTTTTATTTGGTTTGGTTAGTCTGGTTAGATTTGGTTAGATTTAATTAGCATTGTTGTATTTGGTTAGTTACAATAGGTTATATATACCTAATGGTTGATAGTAATAGATATGTCCACAGATGTGAGATGGTTTTGTTACCGGATCAATGAATATGGTTAAGCACATGGGTCTTTAGTAACAGTCATGGTTGGGGACCACACTAGAAAAAGAGTTACATAGTATTAGCATTTGTACAAAGTAGTAATAGTAGTTGAAATAAAAGTTAGTGTATGATAATTAGTAGTTCATGAATAAAATCAAGATAGTGATAGTACATTAGTAAGCTGACAATTCAAATAATATTTTACATCCACTTTGAATATATTCTGGAAAGTCTGGAAAGCCTGGAAGCTGGAGTCCTAGAAGCCTGGAAGCTGCTAGCCAGTACTGGCCAGAGGGGGACCTTTCTGGAAAGTCTGGAAGCCTGGCCAGTACTGGCCAGTACTGGCCAGACCAAGGACAGTTTGCTGATGTACACTGTACACACCGTTATAGAATCCATGATGAGTCTTGGATCCACGTGCCCCCAATGGTGCTGTTCACTTAAACACCACCAATTTTGTGCAAATATACTAGCACCTTCAAAAAATATCCATTTTTATGTGTGAACAACCCTACAAGACGGATTTCTGAAATACTAAGAATTGAGCATAATTAATAAAAAAGGTTATATTTCCAATTTATTGGTTATTAAATAATCCTAATTTAAATTATGTTGGGGATGTACCTAATATAAATTCTTTTAAAGATATTAGTAAAGATGAATATAATAATTATGTACTTAAAAGATTTAATCAGTGGAATTTTAAAATAAATTATTAAAATATAATATGATTGATTGTATCTAAGTGTAAATTGAATTCTCCATATGGACTTTCAAAGCTTTCAATAATTAAATCTTTACTATAGAAACCAGTTAACCATGGAGTAGCTAATAATGATAAAGATCCAACTAACATAGTTGTATAAGTAAATGGTAAAAATTTTATTAAACCTCCCATTTTTCTAATATCTTGTTCATCTGCAAAACTATTAACATCTCCATCTCTCATAATATGTTCTACACTATTAAAAGCAAAATCTCAGTGGTCGCTGAGACTATGACCATTTCTCTTGCACTGTAGAACTATACATTGTATACTTTGTCTAGATCCATTGACTGAATTCTCGACACTGAAGTCACTAGAACAAGGAACTGTGGCATCACTGCCCCCAGTGTATATCCATCAGAAATCTCGATGCATATTGATATCATCACAGCACCCTTTTTTCATCACCCTTGTTTGAAAATAACCTCGGCTCAGACGGAGACTTCCAAAGCAATCACATTCGTTGTCTATTCCATTGGAAAGGCAGGAAGGCTGAGGAAGCCTTATCGCAACAAAGTGTGTGGCAGGCAATCATGATGGACGATGCCATGATCCGATCGTGTTTGATTTCTTTGGGATTGTGCAGCATCCATGAGCACAAATCTGGTCATGCATGCATGCCAGACTCTCGATGGTACAGCACCCTGGACGGTCCTGCTTTTTTTGGCATGAATGATTTGTAACACTCATGCCTAAAGTCCTGAGATACAAATCATTTGTGACGAAACAGTTCCATACAATGGCCAGACTCATTGAATGAGACCAGAAGGGCTTGAAATCGGGGACATAACCTCCCAGTAGACCCTCCGTGCAAATAATAGCCAGAGAATGGAAAGATTATCCAGTGGACCCACTGTTGCCAATGTGTGACCTTCAGCTGATGAGTGGAATGGTGTGGCGCATCAATGTACAATATCTCGTCCAAGAACCCACAACATACCAGTGAAATGCTGTCATCCAGAGATTGTACACAGGAGTTCTGCACTCCTTGTACTGAGAGCTCGACGATTGGGGCAATGTGATACACCCACAAAATATATTTTTGAGGGCATGTCTTGTTTAGCGAGCAGTAATGGCCATTCTGTATGTGCTACTTTGGCAAGTGGAAGCATGATCGGCAAGCTATCCAAGTTTGACACAATCAAGATGCACCCCAAACAATAGGCATGACCATCAGGATAGTGTACCATTTACCACCATCATGTCCATCAGTGATGCACACAGAGAACACGTGTTCAGATTATAGAACACTGTTATAAATGATCCAGTGAGCAGCACATTGAAAAAATAGAATAACCTTCGCAGATAACTGAATGTCTTCCCAAGCTGTTGGAAACGAGAGTTCACCTGGTCAAGGCGGCCAGATATTGGAACCATAAGTTTTTACCAGATTAGGTGAATGACTATTGATGAACAAAACACAGTATCTTGTTCGAAGTTCATCCATTAGTCTATTTCAGAAATTGGCAAGATAATAAAGGTGGCTGATACCTGAATTATATATAGGTGGTGGTCCAACGCCAGTACAATGTATATCTGCAGCTGGTGGAATGAGGCAACCAGCATGACATGCAATAATCTCACCCTTACCTGGAAGGATTATCTATGGCATCTTGGCAATGCCCACAATGTCTCTGGTGCACGAACAATGCTGATTACTTGTCAGCTATTGGATCCCAAGACGGGTTTTTTGTGCAACAAGGTGGTGAAGCATCACTGCTTTGCTAGGCATGCAGATAGGCATTATGCCCGGGCCGAGCAAAGGTTCCAATGTGAGCAATGTCCTAATGGAAGGTCTTTTTCCCGTTGGGACAGTTTGCAGCAGCATATCTGGAAAGCTCACCCATGACGTACTTTCCGAAGCATGACCTGTTCACCACCAGGACAACTTTCATTATCTTTATTACTTTTTTTCATGATCCTTATTGGTTTTTGTTTATGATCGTTTAGAATATCTTTACTGTAGAAATAATGGTGAGTCATTAGTTCCATAGTGCCTATTAGTTAGATCTTTAGACGACTTGCTAGGCTCAGATAATATTTGTATCTATACAGTCTTTTGGATCATTTGTATTGAATTAGTTCCAGCCAAATCAGTATTCTGGTGTGAAGTCTGAGGAAGCAACCAGACAACTTGAAGCCTGAAAATATGAATGAAGCTGCACATCAGAGTCATAAAGACCAACTCCTTTAGAGCCCAACATGCATAGAGATGTGGGGGAAATATGGCACAGACCTTTCTGCAGGATGGTGAGAAAATGTTCTTCATTGTAAATGAGCGTCACCACTGAAGGATGTGATTTATACTTATGTACCATTGAACGCCTGGCATGCAAACTTGGCACCCCTTCTTATATAGCATTCTAACAATGATCTCTCTCCAGTTTAGCACAGTGGCTTGAACGAATGTTTCTGATCCTACCATGAGGATGGCTGGTTCTCAGTGCTTAGGAAGGAAGTGAAATCCAATTTGAAATTCTGCTCAGTCCACAACTCATCCCTACTAAGGCTTGAAGGCCCACTAGCACCTCAATATACTCAATTGAGAAGTTGAGAGTCACTGTAATAAATACCATCTAGAGTGGGTGCATTGGGCACTTTGACGGAGTGCTAGGATCGATTGATCAGCCGCAAGGTTTGACCAATGAGAACTCAGATCACAGTGCTAAAGTAGAGGACCTCCACAACCTGAAGCTCCAGTGGCCTAAGACATGGAAGAAGTTTATGGTCATTTGCAATTATAATGGCAGCCGCGGCATGTGCATGACCCATTAGAAAAGTGATATGAGTGTAGATAGCCTTACCTTATATCTTGTTTCTCGCATTCCTCAACGGGGGTCAGAAAAAGAAAATCAAGCTACTCAAGGTTGATGATGAGGTGGTTTTGAGCCATTCTGGCCTAGGCTCCGATGATGAACATGGCAACACCTCTGACTTGGCCAAACCGATCAAACAACTCAAGGATCTCTGCACTGTGATGGATCCTTGCATTGTCCATGGACCACAATGATAACACAAAGTCATGGCAAAGGATAAGCCTCACATTTTGGAAGCTATACATGTTCATCTATCAATATAAACAAAATGCAGTAGTACATCAGGAAAACGGTGAAAAGATGATAAGAGATTATAATGCTGGATATTGATGATATATCTAGATATTCATGTGAAAATCTAGGCTAGGCAAAATTTCAACTATCTGGCTATTATCTGCATGCAAAATATATGAAATCTAGCTAGTTTAATTTGTATTGTTAGAAGGCCTTAGGAATATCAGGGAATATCATCTCTTCACTGTTTTCCTGATGTATGGCAGGAAACGCACCACACTATTTTCGGGCCAATCCAGGAAGAGTGCTTGAGTCATTGAGCCCTCGACAATGGTGGCCGAAATGATACCATCAAGAGTGAAAAGGGCCTCAATGGTCATCTGACAGCCACAAACAAAGGCCTGGTTGGTGCTGGCATGGTGTCCCCTGGAAGATCATCCATAACACCGATAGACCATTCTTCATCCTTCGAAGTCTCAAGCTCATGAAAGATGGTCGTGAAATGAACCGAAATGAACCAGTTGTGTTTGACAAGAGAGAGCAGTTCATCTAGAAAGTACTCCGGTCAGGCACAAACAAGATGGAGGATATAGTCCATATTGTCACGGTCAAGGAGGCGGGGTCGTTCCACAGAGGCTTGGGGTATATGTAGGTTACAACATCCCCGGTCTCCCGCCAGAGCTTGAGGATACAATTGAAGGTCTATTCCGGGAAATTGCAGCATTCAAGGATGTCTTGAAGGCATTTGAATGCCTCTTTGTGACGCCCCAGCCTGTGGAGTACAGAGTGTTTCTTCTCATACTCTTTAATAATAGTAGCATCAGTGGGTCACATTCGAAATCACATACCAAGTTCAGAAACCAATGCATTCAAGTTGCTGTCATCCTGAGGCTTGTCCTGATCAGGGTATGCCTCAGTGTTGGGCTCGGAGTCCGAGTCTGTCAAGTCAATAGATCAACGTGTGACCAGCTGGGAACTAGTAGTACTTTTGACCGTCGAAGCGCTATGAGAGTCCGCCAAGGTGACCGAGGGAGATGATGAGCGGGAGAGGGCACTGCCGGATGATCTGGTAGTAGGCTCAGGGAGCTTCAGTGTAACTCTTTTAGGCGGCATCCTGAGTTGTCGAGTCAATGTCGAGTCGTCGACCAAGCAATAACTTGGAGTCTGCTGCTCTCACCGTATTTATGTCCTCCCATTGGGAACCCTCTCAACGAATTGCATGTCATGGTTGCCAAGTTCTCAAGTAAGTCCGTTGACAGAAGGATGTGGCGTCTGCCAGTCATGGCCAGGGCAAGTTGACATTGGCACTCAGTGGCAGCCAATTGCCAGTGGGTGACATGGCGACACCATGACAGACAATTTTGAGGCCGCTCACAAACCCGCAGAACACCGTCAACCCGCGGTGAATGTGCACGGTGTATGTGTTGTTTCATTCAGCCAACACCATACCCGTACCCGCGACACCCGTTTGGCAAACACCGCGGTGTCTCCCGCACCCGTGCGGTACCTACTCCCCTACATCCTTGGTCCGTACTCCTTTGCATCACCATACATGCATTGATCTCATGCTCTACTACAGAATCGCCTGCCACAAGTTGAATGTCTTTTCATACTTTTCCATACTTTTTCTGTTTTACATCGAAATAAGTCGTCAACTTTGTACATCGTGCCACACGATGACGAGGACTGCCCGGCGTGAGGGCCTTGAGCATTCGATACTGTTCATTCGGGGTATCAAGGGGTGCCCGGAGGGCCTTGGGTATTATCAGGAGGCTGCTGTTCAATTGCCTGTATTGGATGAGTGACTGGGAATTCGGCTTGTGGCACGTGTGCATTTGCCGGACGTTGTTGTTCCTGTGCTGGACGCGGTTGAGCTACTGGAATCCTATGAGCTTGTGTGGGAGGTTCAGGTTCTACTTGATCCAGAGGCATGACAAATAGCGGGGGATCATTTCTCTGGTAAAAGGTGACGAGATAATTATCTAGTGCTCAATATCTACTCATCGACAACTCACCGAACCTCCCGTACGCCTAGGTGCAGCGTATCCTGGAACGGTGGCAGACAGGACAATGAGCACGAGAGAGACGAACTTCATGGCGATGAATCGACAGTTGACAAGATCGACAAGACTAGTCACAAGATTGAAAAAATGCAGCTCAAACGAATGACGCGAAGCGAGTTAATGTCGGGCTAAGCACAGACGTGAGGATGATGCCAATCGCTTGTTCGGCAAGAGAGGACTCACTGGCCAGCACCGAAAATTGAGCAGAAAGATGGTACGTCAACACCAAACAGAAACTGACTCTTATGAGCCTTTCTGTGACACACCTTGGAGTGCAACCAAGAAGTTTCAGGGAGTTGCAGTGATGAGGTATCCGGTGTGATGAGCAACGCAGATGCACGCGACATTGCGTTTTCATACGAGTTTTGTGAGCAGCTGAAATGTATGATCCCAGTAGCTCCAAAGTCCGCAACACAAGTTTAGTTCGAGAGTCGGACTAGAGTTGCACACGGGTACGTGTAAACCCGCGGTATTTGGAGTAAGGGTACGGGTACGGTGTTGAAATGAGCCAACCCTACGGTACAGTTTTGTCGCGGGTGGCGCGAGGAGGACTCAGACGAGGTCAGACGAGATGGTGGCGAGACCTAGCCCCTTGGCGGACAACTGGCTGGTCTCTATGGTCTTTGTGACTATGCTACTACTATTTGATTTAGATACTCGGCTTCGAGGCCGAGCGTAGCTTGGTAATGTTTGGCCCTAATGGGCAGAGCTCGCCTGACAACAATCTTTGCCACCAGCTCGCCATCTTTTGGATGGAAGATAGCATTCCAACGTCTTCGCAGATTCTTTCTTAGCACAACGATGATTGCGTTTGGTTCCACTGCAGTGATTATCATAGGCTACCCAGGGTAGCCGCTCGGGTGGCGAGAAATCTGTTTAGGTAGCCGAGCCACGTGGCAAAGAAAAATGGAAATGATATCGATAATCGCAACAAGTACTTTCGATATGCCTCCGCTGCTCGAGGTGAGTTACCTAGTAGCACCTTGCACCCACAGAATTTGACTGATGCCGCAATTTGAGACAGCGGCCTCTCTACAACTAGGGAAGGAGTGTCTCGAGTCCTTGCCAGGGACACGTGACAATAGAGTGAGCTATTTCAACAGATCATCTTTGAGCGCGATGCACTGACTGGCAACGCTTCAAACTCGTCTGATCATGTTTCAGAAGCAGCGAGCCTGCACAGAAACACATGGATAAGGGCTGGGCAGTGGCGTTGCAACAGAACTATGTGAGTCCATCGGCGTAGCCTTTCAATGAAACGGATCATGATTGCATGTTTATCGCGGAAATGAAATGTT
>JBBPUL010000032.1:0-66257 GCA_038094675.1 Spongispora temasekensis
GCATTGGCCGTGACAAATCCTTGGTCGACAAAACAATGTGTAGCGCCACTGTCGACTAGAGCGGACACCCAGACCGATGATTGGTCATTTCTTCGTAGTTTTAACTCCACTTCTAGAGCATTTTCTCGTAGGTGCCGTGTCTTATACGGCATCATCCTTATGTGTTGAGGGGTTTCATAACTTAAAGTCTTTTTTTGTATTTGTGCGAAATTAAGTACCCAATGTTTTTCTTCCGGAGCTGAGCTCAATTGAGACTTCGCGGCGGAATATTCGTCTGATGGGCTACCATATCGAGACGACAGTTCGTGCGATGAGAACGAGACAGGCTCATAGTTTTCGTTCTGAGCCATTTTGGCGAGTTCTCGCATGTCAAACACTTCATAATTAAAGGACGAAGAAAGATCAACAGAATTAATTACAGGGGCTATTTCTTCCCATTCTGGCTCATCATAGTAAGAATCAAAAACGTCCGAAACTGGTACATAGTCTGAAACACTATTTTTTGTATTTAAAGAATTTTCGTAAACAGAAGTATTACTAAATGAAACATGGTCCGAGACCTCAGACACCCTCATATCTGAAGTCGGCCTCAAAAACCCGCCTTAGCGCGTGCTTCGACTGCGAGCCTATCTCGCCAGTACGCTTCGGCTTCTTCTGTCATCCATGCTTGTCGGTGGGCAGTGGCCGCGGGAGCGTTCATGGACGCTGCGGACTGCACTGCTGGGAGCGGGGGCGGAACGGAGACTTGCTGCTGTTGTGGGGGCCAGGATGCAGTGTACCCTGGGTGCTGTGGAGGGAGAGAGGAGATTGCCTCTCTAGCCTCATACAAGGCACGGTTTCTGGGGTGACGGGAAGGATTTGTAGGACACATTGCCCAAATGTGGCCTTTTCTTTGACAACTGAAGCAAGTTCGATTGTCCGGAGCGGACGGCGTGCGCGGGGTTTGACGGTCTATCTCCATTGGAGTGCCTTGACCGGGTTGAACACCGGTAGACGTAAACCTTTGTCCCAGCACCGGGGGACGAGGAAGGGGGCGAGCACCAAAAGGTCTGGAGCTCAAGGGGCGAGCAGCGGCAGGGCCAATAGTGGGCCTGGCCAGGGCGATCCATTCGAATTTTTGGTTAATGGCTGTGTAAGCCTCAACCAGTCCTTTGTAATCGTCGTCATCGAGCGTGGTGCCGTGCAACTCGTGCTCGATGTGGATCTTGTATTGCACTGCTCGTTTGAGCAAGTGCACTGCTTCTTCCGCGCTGCATTTGGCATCCGAGTATAATGCCGCAAAATCTCGCATGAACACGGTGAAGTCACCGGTTTGTTTTAGATTTAATAATTTTTTATATGCCTCATGACGAAGCGTGCCTATGACGAAATATCCCGTGATTTCTGTTTCGAGGACGTCTATGGCTGGCCAATCAGGGGCGTCCTTATCCCCGAATTCTTCGAGCGTGCTGATAGCGAATGGGGCGGCATCTCCTATCAAGCGGGTCACCACTGCGTATGTGGCTTCTCGATTGTCCAGCTTCTTCACTTTCAGGTATAGTTTCATTTTCGCCCACCATAGGCGAAATGTTGCCTTGCTCCCGTCCCATAGGCCGGGATCTCCTATCGTTCGCTTGGCCCTTGTGGTGACGTCGAGCTGAAGACCCGACAATTGATTGGCCAAGTCGTCGATCTTCTGTGTGATGGTGGCGTTGGACATTCTCGTAGATTATAAATTCGGCGGTGGCGGCATAGGGGTTAGATGAGGGGGGAGTAGTGCGACGTGCATCAAAAAACAATTGAAGGAGATGAGGAGGAACGTTCGCTGCTTCGAGTTGAAAGCTCGTGTTTCCGGTCCAATCCCAATCAGGCTTTGGAGCAACCTTGCGAACGGCGAGAGATTCGTAACCGATTGTACACATATACTAAAAGAAGATACTCGCTTGCCACTACCACGAAGAGGGCTCCACGAGGGTTTCGTCTCACGGGGACGAGTCTTGTACGCCGGCTCGGGACTGGAGAGTCGAAAGGGGGGGGAACCGGGTTCTGCCTGGCTATGGCTGACGTTTTAGTACGCCGAGACTGTAGATCTTACGGAAGAGTCTACTATTCTGCTGGATTGCACTGCCCAGAACAGCTGCACTGACCCACTATGTGCGAAAGGGATTGATTGTTATTTGTTGGCGACCAAGCGTGTCCTCTCGAATGAGGTCTATGCCTTGGCAAAGCGAACCAACTATAGCGCCCGACATGCGCAGCTCAAATGGTTTTGTATAGGAGTCATTGTCTCCTAGCTGTCACGTAGCAAACGCGTTCCCTAATAGAACGATGACCACTTTACGCCTGTGGATCGGCTTTCCGACAGCGAGTAAAAGACGACGAGCGGGGCGCGTGTGTAACCAGCGCAATCAACAAGAGGCGGACGTAAGGGGCAGCTTCGACCTAATGAAGTGACCTAGCAGGACACGACCGTCGGCCTCTACTAACCAAAGAAAAAGGAAGAGCTTAAGAGTGGGGGACCGTGACTTAGGTCACAAAGACACAAGAGGTCGAAGCTGGGGACAGCTCGACTCTTGGCCTGGTTTATATATTGTCTACTATATTAAATACATGAGGTATGACTAAGCTACATGTGTCTAACATGAGGCGGTCTAGAATGATGATGTCATAGATAAGAGATAAGAGGGTCCAGACCTCTGACGTCATTGATGATGTCATATCACGTGATCGGTCTAGACCAGTGACGTCATATTACGTAATGCGGTGTGCCACACCGTTGAGATGAGAAAAAGAAGGCGAGTTTGAATAGAGTTACAACATACTTTAGCTTGTGTTAGTAGTGACTAAAAGGTTCTCCAGTTGCAGTGTATAACAAAGCAAAGAGCAAAATGCCCAAGACAAATTGAATGGTAACTGCAGGAAGTGATGACACCTTTTGGCTGATAAACAGCCCCATCAAACAGGTCTTAACTCTGTAGTGCTACCAGAGGTCTCAGCCTAGTAAAGGATTTAGCAAACAGCAAATATGTAGAGTTGAATCTATGAAGCCAGGTAGTAAAGACTTGATAGCACTTATTCTGTGATCTGGATCTTTGCCACCAACACAAAGAAAAAAGTCAGAGTTAAGGTGCTTAATTTAAGACTCATACAATCATAGAATTCCAAAAAATAGCCTATATGAATAGAAGAAATATAAATGTATAGTTTTATAAACAATTGCAAGAGTCTAAAATCAATAACACTTGAAGATAACACCTTCTAAAAATTAATGTGCAAGAAAATATTTAAAAAGATATATCTGAGCACTAGAGTATAGAGTTTCTCTTATGACTGTAAAATCAATAAATATCATGGATATAACTGTAGAATGATGTAAGGAGAGAGGAAAAGACATACCTAAGCACCAGAATACACAGTTTAATCTCTTATCAGATCAATCTCAAGTCAATATATTTTTCACATAAAAAGATTTAATTGAGCAGATCTCACCCAGAATTAAGCAAAGCTTGATCACAAATGAGTACTAATTTTTTTCTGATTTTGTTCTGATTTTCTCCAATTTTTTTGAAGTCTATATGTTATATAGAAGAGAGTATAGCAAGGGAAGGAGATAAACACATCACAAATGCAATTATGTAATTGTATTCATGATGCCAACAGACAACATCTAAGTTTAAAACACCATGTGGTTTTCAAGGACTAAGTGAGATACACAAAATGCATAAAATACATGAAATACATGAAAAAAGTAAGAATAGTGAGATACACAGAATATATATCAGCCCAACAATGTCAGCAGTAGGTCACCAATCTGTTCTCCATTAATACTTTAGATGAGGCATTTAATCTGGGCAGTTATGCCTTCAGCACAATTATCTTAGTTTTTTTTGAAATGTTTTATCTCAGCTAAATGTGAAGAACCTATTCTGAGTTTGGATGATCTGACATGTACAAATTGACAGCACTGATAGTAAATGCTTGCTCACTAGTTTGCGCCTCTGTGGACTATGAGATAATGCACAAACAACTTGGACATCCTTCTCTAGATGTACTCAAAGCTGCTCAGAAGCATACCAAAGATTTTCTGAAAGTTGAAATCCCTTCCTAAATCCCAATCTATCTAGGTTGTGAGCTTGGTAAATAATCTAACCATCCTTTTCCTCACTCAGAAGCATGCACAAAAGCCTCTTTTGAGTTGATACACTCTAACCTAAAGTCATTCAAGGTTGAACCATATCACAAGTACAAATACATTATAGTCTTCTATGATGACTATATCTCTTCTGCATGGGTCACCCCAATCTGGTCTAAGGACCAGACCCTTTGGGTCATCAAGCAATTCATATCCTTTGTGCAAAGTTAGTATAATGCATAGATCAAAGAATGGAAAAGTGATGCTGGCAGAGAATACACCTTCAAAGCTTTCACAGAGAATATGCGAGATAATGGAATATGCATTCACCAATCTGCCCCTTATGTACACCAACAGAATGGACATGTGGAATGCCTAATATGTACCCTTATAGATAAGGCACAGATAATGCAGTTACACACTTGCCTTCCCTCAAACCTCTGGGAGTTTGCAGTATAACATGCTGTATATATATATAACCATACACCAATGGCATACCTTCAATGGTGCACCCCCCATGAATTGCTCAAGGAGGAGAAACCATCAATTGCACATCTACATGGTGGGAAGCTGCAACCCAAATCCCAGCTAATGACTTATCTCATAACTGCTGCAGAGCATGGTAGCAAGCAGAACTACCTATTTCTTTGCCCTAACAATGCTTTGCATACATCTGCATATGCAGTTTTTGATGAGAATCTCTTTCCAAGATGTTCAAAGGCTTCTCCTTATAAGCTAGTTAGTCATCCTCTATGTTCTGGTATATCCCACAATCATGATGATGAGTCTATGGATTCTTCATCTGATGAGGATACTACTGACTACCCAGAATGTCCAAATCATTTCCCAGAAGACCTGAAACTCTTAGAACACTCAGAATATGATGTTAGGGATGGAAACTGATGCCAAAGAACCTCCAAGGACTCCTTCTCCAGCACCTCCGAGACCTCACCTCTCTCTGCTCCACCTCCTAAACCTGAAACACCTCATAAGCCCACTCATATGTGGTGCCCTCTCACTACCTGGCAATGTCTATGGTGAAGATTGTCACCCACTCAAAAACTTAAGTGGCCCCTCTCACTGCACAGTACTGCCACCATTTCCTAGTGTGCTGCCTCCTTCTCCTTCTCCTTTGGAAGATGATGTGAAATACATCACCCAGAAAGGGGGAGATTCTTTGGTCATATTCTTAATGTCTCATGGCATCCCCCTAGAGGAAGACACCTTTGTCAGTTACAGAGACTGGCAATACAAAGATATCCTGAAGCTCTCTGCCAATGAGCATAAACTTTGGCATGAAGCTTGTCTCAAAGAGCTACAAACACTTCAAGACCATGAAGTCTATAAAGTAGTTGACAGATCCAAGAACTGCAAGGTCATAAAAAACTGATGGATCTTTGATGTCAAATCTGATGGTTGGAAAAAAGCCAAATTAGTGGCCAAAGGCTTTTTTAAGTCAAAGGCTTAGATTACAACCAGATATATTCCCCAGTAGTGAGATTCAAAATAGTGCAGTGCATGCTTGCCCTTTCTATACTAGAAGACTGGTATCTCACCAGACTTGATGTCTAATCTGCCTACTTATATGGCAAACTGGATGAGGAGCTCTATATGGAGTTTCTGAAAGGATTCCTGCCACCCAACATGAAAGGCAAAGTACTTTGACTTCTCTGTGCCATATATGGCCTAAAACAAGCTGAACTAGCTTGGTGGTGCACTCTGGACAAGTCAATGAAGGAACTAGATTTTGAGCAGCTCAAATCAGATGCCAGTCTATTTGTATATTGCAACAGAAAAGACACAGTACTTGTGATTGTCTATGTAGATGATGCCCTTTTCTGCAGACCAAACAAAGCATTAGTAGACAAGCTAAAGGCCACATTCATGAAGAAGTCGGAATGTCATGACCTTAGAGAACTCCATGAATTCCTGAGGATGAAGATTCATTGAGAAGGTCAAAAGATATACATTGACCAGTGCACATATCTCAATAAGATTCTTGAGCACTTTGATATTCATAATGCTCATGTAGCAAATACACCACTGCCCACTGGATACTACTCAGAAACTGTTATGACAGACGTGGGTAGCATCAGCCATAGACTTGAAGTGCAACCTGAAGCTGTGAGATGAAGTCAAGGGGTGGAGGTTTCTAGCACGATGCAAGGTAACTGATCACTACTCCACCTAGGTGAGTATGTAGTGATAACTGGGATAACGGCAGAGTATTTTCGAGTAAAGATGCTGCAAGGCCAAGAGAGTTTTTAGGGAGAGTAGAGGGGAGTGAGAGGGTCAAAGACATAATAGATTGCTATCTCGAATAGGCTCAAGCTAGAATATATGGCTTGTGCTACACCTCTATATACATATATGTGCACAGGCCAGACCTAAGAAGAGCCTCAAAGACAAAGAAAGACATAGAAGGAAAAGAAGTAAGCATCTATGAGTAATCTGCAGTATGAATGAGTAAGAAGAAGACTGTGAATTGGAAATAGGAAGTGAATGCACAGCAGAGAAGATCAGAAGAGAAGGTGCTGTGGCACAAGGACTGTGGAAGCAGTAACAGTAGAAGAGAAACTTAGAAGAACTATCCAAGATAAGGATAAGTGAAATGTGGAGTCTGAGGGCAAAGATGAAATGAAGTGACACATGGTATTGAGAAACAAAGAGTCCAAAGGAAAAGATGAGGGTGGCATGCAGTGCCAGAGACCATAGATCTGGGGAATAGAAATGGGTATATGCCAGTAGAACAACTAGTAGGGCATGGTGGGCAAACCAGCAAGGATGGCTGGTGAGACAATGAGAGGCACAACAAGAGGCACCACAGCTAAGATAAAAGAAAAGAATAAGGGGCCATAAACCAATTATAATAGAAACCAATAAATCCCCAGTCAATCCTGTTTTATGGACATATTTCCAGAAAATTATTGGATTATTGATGTACTTAATAATTGGCACTCACCCTGACATAGCCTATGCTGTAACCCTGCTTGCTAGACAAGCAACAAACCCTTCCCAAGAACATCTTGAATAAGGCACACTATATCTCTTTGAAACCCAGAACTATGCTTGGTCTATGATGGTGTGAAAGGCAATAGCTTAATTGCCTGTACTGACTCAGACTGGGGTCAAGACAAACAAACAGATCACTCATAGATAGGTTTTTACCTGAAGCTTATGGAAGGGATTTTCCTATACATAAAACTCACACTTGCAAAAGACCATTGCACTATCTTCCATAGAAGCAGAATACATGGCACTCAGTGACTGCTCATGCCAAGCAGTGTGGATTCACCAAATGATGAGTGAACTTGATTTCAAACTAAGACCAATCCCCATTTGTGGTGACAACCAGGGATCTCTTTTTATTGCAGAATATCCCATCATGGAAAATGCTTGAAACACATATGTCTTTACTACTACTTTGTTCATGATGCTGTGATGCAAGACAAAATAGTAGAGCTGTTTTATATTGAAGGGTCTAAGAATTCTGCCAATATGTTCATGAAGAATCTCTCCTTTGACAAGTTTAAGGATTGCAGATCACAACTCAGTCTTGAGTTTTATGACCACTAAAGAAGATTCTATCTCACCTTATACATCAGTAAACTATGTATGTCCCCCTGTACAGAGCTGTATAGGCCACAGAGGTACAGATAGGTTCCCTCCTGTACAGGTCTGTACAGACTTATATAAACTATCAAAAATAAATCACAGATTTGATTTCAAAATCAAATTATTTCAAACTCAGTCATTACATAATCCTCTATATTACTATAAGAACATAATTTACTAGACTAAGCTATATAAAACAAAAACAAACACCTTACATAATCAGCTACAGATTACATAATAATATATCCACACTTACCATATATGGATATTGTCAAGCACAAACAAGCATAATCAATTAAGTAATGGTGGTAAGTGGTAAGTAAAGAGTAGTGGTGGTAGAGATGATATAAATCAAGAAAAAAGAGGCTGTGGGAAAAAAACTCGCAGGTGTGTTGTTTATATACTGTGTTGGTACAAATAAATGAAAATAACCAAATATGGAATGCACACTTGTGCGCTTTTTTTAGAATCAAGTGTGGAAACTTCAACTTACATCAGCATCCACTCTCTTCAAGACTGCTACATAAGTCTAACTAATCAAGTACAACAAATAATAATGGCAGTTTTATGCTTAGAAATGACTGTACCAAATGTAGTATAGAGTAATGTCTTTTATTCCCATAATCTGGTACAGATGCAGCCCAGATATAGCCAATTTAATCTCTGAGTTGTTTAAAAAGGGAAATGCCATATAACAAATGTGCATGGATATTCTATGCTTAGTAATGGCTGTACCAAATGTAGTGCAGAGTGCTGGCTTTCATTCAGTGGACTTTGGCTGGTCTCGCCTGGTGAGATAGGGACCACATGGGTTGGATCCCCATGTGGCATCGCATGGGAATGACTAAATCAGGCTAGACCTACGAAAGTGGTCAGCTGTGTTGGCTCGCGGATGGGAGCACACCCCTTATGGATCTCTGCTGATTACTACTGACTGGGAACTCCCCCCCTTCCCCATCCTTGTTCACCCATTTAAAGGCAAGCCATGGCACAGAGGGTCAGTGCATCCCACTTCCACTCTTGCGCTTTTACTCCCTCTGTGCAAGCCCTTTTGGCTAGTTCCCTAAACGACTCTTCGGTAGGCATGGCGGTAGGGGTAGGGGTAGCCCCCTGACGAGAGCTTTCGCAGGCTCGAAACTGCTGCCTAACCTGCCCCCCCTCTGCTGTCACTCCCGCACCGTGCTGAGCACAGCCACCCCTATCGTGAGTCCAGATCTTCGGAGATGGATGCCTGGCAGGCGGTGGACACACAGAGTAATTACCTTAGTTCCCTCTCTCATACACTGACTATGCACCAGGTACCTTCGGTACCTGGTCCGCCCATCCAATCAAGAATTACATAATCCAGTACAGATGCAGCCAGGATATAGCTGATTTCATCTCATATTACTTAAATAGAGAAATGCTTTATACAAAGGTGTGTGGGCATTATCTGCTTAGTAATGGCTATACCAAATCTAGTAATGGTGTTCATTCCATTGTAGAATTACATAATCTGGTGCAAATGCAGTCATGATATGACTAATTTAGTGTTACTGCATGTTGTTTGTTAGTGTTACGACAGGCGTGGGTAGCGTCAGCTGCAGACTCGATGCGCAACCTAAAGCTGCGAGGCGAAGACGAGGGGCGTAGGTCCTGAGCGCAATGCACAGAGACTAGTCACTACTCCGCCTAGGCGAGTATGTAGCGACGTCGAAGACGAAGACAGAGTATCCTCGAGCGAAGACGCTGCGAGGCCAAGTGGTTCGAAGGGAGAGCAGAGGGGAGCGAGAGGGTCAAAGACGCAATAGATTGCTATCTCGAGTAGGCTCAAGCTGGAGATACATCACTTGTGCTACACCCTATTTATATGTAAAGAGTCCTGCGCACAGACCAAGCAGTGCTACAGCTCGAGAAGAGAGAAACCCGAATGCGGTAACTGGAGATAAGGGAAATGAGTCATGCACGGTGTGAAACGAGTCAGAAGGCTATGCATGATAGAACTACATGGAATGCCATGGAACGCATGAGTCAGAGATAGAAGATAAGGGAATCGCACAGCCGTGAATGCTGACAAAGGAAAAGGCTGTGCGCGTTTAAGTAATACAAGGTAAAAGAGAGCGAAGAAAGAAAAGAAAAGGGGCCGATCGTAACATTACCCCCTTAGTAGGGTCGAAACCCTAGTGAGACTTCTCTTACAAACCGCGGCAAGACCCAACGGGCGACCCGCACATGTTGCTTTCTCCGACCGAGTCGAAGAGGAAATCGTCGTCTTCATCTAATGCTGGTGGGGACCTAGGCGGAGGCACTGGAAGCGCGCGGCTAGAGCGCTGAGAGCGGCGGGAAGTGTTGGAGGCACGGGACCGAAAGGACCCTCGGAATTGGTGAGAGCTGCGGGAGGAGGCTGAGGACGAGGATGAGCTGGGTGGGGAGCGGCGGTTTCGGAAGGGGCAAGCGGCCTGGGTGTGACCCGGGGAACGATGGCGGCAGAAAGGGCAAGTGTAGTGAGGACAGTGGACCCGGATATGCCCAAGCCTGTGACAGACGAAACATGAATCGCGATATCGGCGGTGGTCACTTGGGCAGGGTAAGTCTCCCTGCAAGATACGACGTTGGACCATTGCTTCTTGAATGCGATCAAAGCGGGCCTGGAGGGCGTCGATGGCCAAGGCTTCCATGGGGTCGAGGGGGGAAGATGATACGCTAGGGGTTTCGTTGGCTGCTGGGACGGAATCACGAATGATCTCCGAAACTGTCGGAGAAGGGGAGTGGATATTATGATCGCGGATAGCGATACTGGTGGGGACGGTGACTGCAGCAGTCTCCCGGAGGTATCGATCGATATCCTGGACGAACTCTAGGTAACCCAACTGATGGGCCAGGTCGTGTATGTGTCCGATAATCCTGGAATGGATGCTGCGAATGGAGGCCCCGGTGAGGGCGGTGGGGCAGTGTTCGTTGCCGATGAGGGCCTGGAAGAGGTGGGGGAGGTGCTCCAACTGGAGGTAGACCATGTAGAGGAGAAAGAAGATGGAGGAGGGGTCGGTGAAAGCGGAGATCCCTATAAACATGTGGGGGTCGGTGAGGTATTCATGGAGCGCGGTGCGCTCGTTGTCGGTGGGGTCCGAGGACCGAAGGGTGTGGGCGTGCAGGGGGATATCGACTGAGATCACTGGGGTTGGGGAGTCGGCGGGCGGGTCGAGGACGGGGATGGTATATACAGGGCTTGGGCTAGAAGGAAGATCGTTCGCTGCCAGTACCACAGCATCCTCATGATGAGGAGCATCAGCCAGCGGTGGAGAAGGGGTGCACGGCGGCGAAGTAAAATTGTCCTCCGTAGGAGGTATTGAAAGGGACAGAGAGGAAGGCGATGAGGGGGATACGGATGAGACATTGCTAGACATGCTAAAAGAGAAACGAAGAGGCGAGGGAGCGAAGACGATGGAGGGCGTTGTTGAGGGAGGAAGCTATTGCTTTGAGGGAGGGAAGGCCTTTGGGTGAAGGTCTTTATACTCCCTCAGGGTGGACTTTGCATTTTTCAGGTTCCGTTCTGGAACCCAGGAGTCTTCTTCCGCGGTGTAGCCCTTCCATCGGATCAGGAACATGCGGGAGCGTGGTGTGCCTCGGTGGCGTAGGACTTTCTCAATCTCGTATTCCTCTTCGCCTTCTATTAGCTCCGGAGGTGGAGCCGGGAAGTTCGGGCCGTGCACGCTGTTTTCGCGATAGGGCGATAGGAGAGAGGCATGGAACACGGGGTGAATTTTCCATGTCACCGGGAGTCGGAGTCTATATGTCAGAGGAGATAGGACGTCCGTGATAACGAAGGGTCCTTCTCTTTTTGGTGCGAATTTGGGGTTCGCGATACGGCGGTTGAGGTTCTTCGCTTCTAGCCACACCTTATCTCCTTTCGAGAATGGGGTGAACGAGCGGCGCGTGCGGGATGCCATCACCTGGTGTGCGAGTTCGTGGGCGGCAAGTGCCTCGTTCCTTGCTGCGGATAGGGCCTTGAGGTGTTCTTCCAGGGCTGGAAGTGGCGTTTCTACGAGGACCGTGGGGAGTGCACGAGGTTCGAAGCCGTACATGAGGTAGAATGGCGATTTGCCGGTGACAGAGTGGGGACGGTGATTGTGTGTAAATTCTGCGTGGGTGATATGATCTGCCCACGCGGTGGGGTTGTTTCCACAGAAGATCCGGAGGTACGTTTCAACCACTTGGTTGACACGTTTAGTTTCACCGTCGGATTGAGGGTGGTATGCGGTAGACAGGGAGAGGTCGTATTTTAAGAGCTTTCCAAGCTCTCGAGCGAAGGTGGATGCAAATTGTGGGCCGCGATCAGAGATGATTTTGTCGTAGAGGCCCCAATGACGGTAGACTTTGTGGAAAAAGAGGGTTGCTACTCCCTCGGCGGTGATTTGTTTCTTAGTGGGGCAGAGAATTACCCCCTTAGTAAGCCCGTGGTCGACCACGACCAACAGGCTGTCAAAACCGTTAGACAACAGTAAGTCGGTGATGAGGTCGCAGGAGACCTGTTGGAAAGGACGAGAGGCAAGGGACCTGATAGGGGACAAAGGAGGGACGGTGGGATGGGTGTTTGCCTTGTTTTGTTGGCAGAGGGCGCAGCCCTCGACATAGCGGCGAACCTGGGTAGCGAGGCTGGGCCACCAAAAGTCATGAGCAACAAGCTGGCGGGTTTTCAGGTAGCCGGGGTGGCCGGCGGAGGGGTGGTCATGGGCGCGAGCGATGACAGAGAGGCGATCGGGCTCGGGGACGTAGACGCGGTCCCGGTAGCAAAGGAGATCCTCCTTGAATTGCCAATCGGAGAGGCGGGTACGGAGATTGGGGGCGGTGGTGGAACCTTCAAGGTCAGCGCGGAGGCGGGTGACAAGTTCATCGTTGACGGAGTGTTTCTGGATGGCGGTTGCGAGGACGGAGTCAACGACACGGACGAAGAGGGTTTCGGGGAGGAGGGTGACCGCTTGATTATCGGATTCAGACGAGAGTCTGTCAGGGCGGCGAGAGAGGGCATCAGGGCCGGAGAGTAGGGAACCAGGGACGTGGGTCATCTTGAGATCGAAGTCTGCAAGATCGAGGAGCCATCGCGCTTGGCGACGGTTGAGGTTTTGTGGCTGACGGAAGTACGTCAGGTTCTTGTGGTCGGTGAAGACCTGCACAGGGTGTTGTGAGCCACGGAGGTAGTGGCGCCAAGCTTTGAGAGCACGGATAATGGCTAGGAGTTCGCGGTCAAAGATGTCGTAGTTTCGTTCTGCTGGGGAGAACGATTGGGAGAGGTAGGAACAGGGGTGCCAGTCCCCGTTTGAGTCAGTCTGGAGGAGGATGGCCCCGGTGGCATCTCGTGATGCATCAGTGGCCACAGCGAAGGGTCTAGAGAGGTCTGGGAGGCGAAGGATGGGTCGGGAGAGGAAGAGCTTTTTGAGCTCATCAAAGGAGGTTTGGCATTTGGGAGTCCAAAGCCAGGCAGCGGTTTTCTTGGTGAGGTCTATGAGGGGGCGGGTGATGTCGGAATATGAGGGGATGAAACGTCGATAGAAATTCGCGAATCCTAGGAAGGAGCGCACGTCTTTTACTTTCTTTGGGGTAGGCCAGGAGGCGATCCCATCGAGCTTGATGGGATCCATAGCGAGTTCGCCTGGTTTGACGGTCATACCGAGGTATTCTACCTCGGGGGTGGCAAACTTGCATTTGCTAAGGTGTAGGTGGAGATCTAACTCCATCATTCACTGAAGGACTCGGCGGGTGCGCTCGGTGTGGGATTCGTTGTCTGGGGAGAAAATGAGTAGGTCGTCCATGTAGATGACGAGCCATCCCTCGGCGATCATGTCTCTGAAAGAGTCGTTCATGAAGCGCTGGAAAGTTGACGGGGAGTTGTTCATGCCAAAGAACATGACCATGGGTTCGAAAAGGCCTTTGTGGGTGATGAAGGCGCCTTTCCACTGGTGACCATCTTTAATGCGTACGTTGTTATACCCCCAGTGGACGTCGAATTTGGTGAAGACACTAGCTCCTTTGAGCTTGTTGACGAGGTCGGAGACGAGGGGTAAGGGGTAGGCGTCACGGATGGTATGTTCGTTTAGGTATCTGTAATCTTGGCATGGACGAAGTTTGCCGTCCTTCTTCTTAACGAAGAAAAAGGGGGAGGCTTGTGGGGACTTGGAGGGGCGAATTTTCCCAGAGCGAAGGTTCTCGTCTAAGAAGGCTTCGGTTGCTTTTTGTTCTTCGGGGGACAGGGGGTAGATTTTCCCAATCTTTGGGATGAAGGACTCATCAAGGTTGATTTCGTGGTCATAGGGTCGGGATGGGAGAAGGGACTCGCAGTCCTTTTCCTCGAAGACTTTGGCGAAGTCTGAGTACTCTGGGGGTAAGGTGACCTCTTGGGTCTGTGTTCCGGCTTTCTCCGCAAGTTTGGTTGCTTCAGAGTAGCGGGCGATGGTAGCAGAGGGCAGGATATATGGTCCTCCTCGGGTGACACGGTTGATGGAATAGTGGCTCAAGGTCTGGTGTTGCCACTGTTTCTCGGACTGGACGTCCAGGTACGAGTGCAGGTGCCTGTGGGTTTCGGGGGTCGTGTTGACACACCGAATCAAAGTTTCCCCAAAGCCTCGTAAAGGCGGGGCGCGGTAGTGGGAGTTATGTCGCTTCTGATCGGCGACATAGGCGTGGTAGAGGTCTGCAGACTGGTCAAGGACCTCGGGGACGGAGATAGTTTGCTTTTCCCAATCAATTGTTGGGTTAGCGAGGCGGAGCCAGGGGAGGCCAAGGATAATGTTTTCCTTGCCGCAGTTCATGAGGTAAAAGAGCACCTTTTGGGTAACTCCTTCCCCGACAGAGACGTAGAGCTCGGTGGAGAACAAGATGTCTCCATTAGAGTTTGTGGATTGATCCACATTGCGAACGCGGATGGGTTGTTCTAAGTGGGTGCGGGGGAGGCGATGTTTTCGGGCGAAGGCCCAGTCAAGGCAGGAGATTTCTGCTCTGGAGTCAACGAGAGCAGGAGAGTCGACGACTTTCATGGTGTGCGAGGGTACCACGAGCTGAATGGGGATACGCATAGCTCTATTTGACGTGGATACTAGTACAGGCGCACAAGAAATGAAGCGTTGGGGAGGTACTTGCGTCGAAGGAGTCCTCCCTTTTAAAAATCCTTTATCCCCACAGCTTCTACATGTAAGTCTTCATCGTCGTTTTCATCGACGAGACCCGGCACTTCTTCTTCGGCTTTAGCGACCTTTCGGTCGGCTTTGGGGCATGGGGGAAGATCTTTGAAGGTTGGGCACTTGTTGGAGAAGTGGCCCGATTTCCTGCAGCGGAGGCAGAGTCCTTGTTTGAAGCAGCGTTCACGCTCTTCAGGGGTGAGTTTGGGAATGCGGATGGCGTCCACATCCATAGCGTTGGGATCTTTGTCGCGAGGGGTCTGCGTGGGGTGAGGGACGAAGGTGGGGGTCGAGGAGTGCTTGTGCTGGCGGGCGACAAGCTTCGCACGTTTGTGCTGGTCGTCGAGACGAGAGGCATTCTTGATCCAATCATCGATGGTGGTGGGGACGGTGTCCATAAGGTACACCTTCTCTGAGAGGGAGGGGGGGATGCCCGTGGAGAAGTAATGGCAGATGGTGGCTGCCTCGTTGAGTCCCGCTAGGCTGACCTGGTTGCGGAATTCTGAAATATACTGGTTGAGGGATGGTTGGAACGTCCCATTGCGTCGCTCATTGACACGGTAAGTGGCCAACCAGGTCAGGGCATTGGCGGCGGTGTTTGGGCTTTCAAAGTGGGCTTTGAACTCCTTGACGAAGTCGTCCCAAGACCCAAGGGTCATGTTGGTTCCTCGCATACTTTTGTCTGTGAAGGTGTCGGCCCATGTAAGGGCGTTCCCATCGTTCATAAAAGACAGGGCGAAGCCTATCTTCTTCTCATCTGTTGAATAGACGTCTACATTGACGGCGAGGTATCGGAGGACCGAGCGAAGCCAAGGCATGGCATCGCGTTGTTTGCCTGTGAAGGCTTTGGGCTGGGCGAGGCGAAGTTCGGTGGGTTTGGAAGACATCGGGGATGGGGGGCTTGGTGGTGAAGGGGGTGTGGTGGTCCCGGAGCTAGGGCTAGGGGGTGTAGTGGATCTCCAAGAAGGAGAGGTTGTGAGGGGCGATGGTGGTGGTGGGCGGGGGCGCCGCTTCAGAGGTGATGGAGGAGCCGAAATGGCTGCGATCTACAACGGTGGTAGTCGCGTTTCAAAGAGCTTGAGCCTTTTGTTACGACAGGCGCGGGTAGCGTCAGCCGCAGACTCGATGTGCAACCTAAAGCTGCGAGGCGAAGACGAGGGGCGTAGGTCCTGAGCGCAATGCACAGAGACTAGTCACTACTCCGCCTAGGCGAGTATGTAGCGACGTCGAAGACGAAGACAGAGTATCCTCGAGCGAAGACGCTGCGAGGCCAAGTGGTTCGAAGGGAGAGCAGAGGGGAGCGAGAGGGTCAAAGACGCAATAGATTGCTATCTCGAGTAGGCTCAAGCTGGAGATACATCGCTTGTGCTACACCCTATTTATATGTAAAGAGTCCTGCGCACAGACCAAGCAGTGCTACAGCTCGAGAAGAGAGAAACCCGAATGCGGTAACTGGAGATAAGGGAAATGAGTCATGCACGGTGTGAAACGAGTCAGAAGGCTATGCATGATAGAACTACATGGAATGCCATGGAATGCATGAGTCAGAGATAGGAGATAAGGGAATCGCACAGCTGTGAATGCTGACAAAGGAAAAGGCTGTGCGCGTTTAAGTAATATAAGGTAAAAGAGAGCGAAGAAAGAAAAGAAAAGGGGTCGATCGTAACAGTTAGTGAATTTAAATTGTCACAGATTATTTGTAATTGGATTAGTGTTTGGTTGTGTTTGGTTGTGCTTGGTTAGCAGTTGGTTAGTGTTAGATTTGTTTGATTAGTATTTGGTTAGTCTGCTTGATTGTATTTGGTTACTAGTATCTGGTTAGTATGCTTGATTATATTTGGTAAGTGCTTGATTAGTGTCTGGTTAGTGTATTTGGTTGTGTTTAGTTAGTCTACTTGGTTATATTTGGTTAGTATCTAATTAGTATGCTTGATTGTATATATTTGGTTGTGCTTGGTTGTATTTGATTATGGTATGCTGGACTATAAGTCTCTACTAGCCTATACAAGTCTGTACCTCTGTACAAGTCAGTGGCTGTGGTTGTGAAAATTTAAGGGCATCGCCACTAAATTTATCTTTATTCAGTTAACAATGGTGTCACTGTATCAAATTGGTTGTTGTGTTTACCTCCGAACCTCCCACATGATCCTTCAATTTAATTTATCGATCAACTTTCTACATTGTCATCAGCTCCACGACATCTCCCTTTCCCTTATCGACTGTGCCTCTGCGACCGTGATCTCCACCCTCCCAATCCAACCTCTTCCGAAGCAACTGTGCAACCCACGTTAAGGCGAGTAACACCGGTACCTCCACCAACGGCCCAATGGTGGCAGCCAGCGCCTGGTCAGAAGCGACGCCATAGACTGCAATTGCTATAGCAATAGCCAATTCCTGGCTTTCCCGTCGACATCATGGCTCAGATAGACCGTGACTATACTCACAAAATTGTTACTTCCTGCAGTGAAGGCCTGGACCACTGCTACTTGGTAATCAAAGGTTGAGCTTGTGCTACCTCTGCGCTGGGATTCTCTTCGGACAAGCCAGTACATGAAAACAAAAGCAGACGTCCACATGATGAGAAAATAGAGGATCATTGGGACAAACACCCGGAAGACAGGGCCCAAGTTGTGGACGATGTGGTGCCCTTGATAAGCAAACATGACGATGATGGTGTATAAGAGACCCAGGAGTGCCAGCAGAGAAAATCGCGGAAGAAATACGTCCTGAAAGAATCGTCTCGAGGTGAGGCGTATGAGGGTGAACCGAGTGATTACTCCAGCCACCAATGGAACGCCCAAGTACTGCGGGGGGGGTCAAGAAGTGATATACCCAGCGAGAAATCAACTCACGATCAAAACCGAGATTGCTACTGTACCATACTGAAGGCGCAAGCTGTTCCCCGACCCGATCACATCGATAAACAATACTGCATATGGTGAGTACAGTATGATCTGCAACAGAGAGTTCGCAATGACAAGAAGAGCACAATATTCGCCATCTCCACCAGCGAGTTGGTTCCACACCATGACCATGGCAATACATCGTGCAATCCCGACCATGATGACGCCAGTACGGTACGTCGGGAGATCCGGTAATGTTGCCCACGCCAACCCAAGCATCACGAGTGGGCCGACGATCCAATTCAGGATGAAGCTGATGCCCATGTGAATCCAGAGTTTTTTGGACAGCAAGATGTGGCCGAGGGCCTCGTAGCGGACTTTGGTGAGGATGGGCCACATCATAATGAGAAGCCCGATCGCGATCGCTGGAGACGACACGGATTTATCTATGGAACCGTTCAGGTAAATGGACTACTCACGGACGGAAACATTGTCGAGTTTGACTGTATCGAATGCAGTTTGTAATCCGGGTACAAAGTCGCCAATGACGACGCCGACAACCATGGATATAAGGATGAGAGGCGTGAGCAGTCGATCGAATATACTTAGCCTTTGAAAGAGGACTACATATGTAATTGCTAGTGAACGGTCGTCCTTCATACAATGATGAGCCAAACCTTTTGGGGCATTACCGTCGAATGGCTGGGGTGTGCAGGTGCAGCCTGAGTGACCTTCAACCTGGCCCTGCATGATGGGTGGGAAATGCCATTGCAACGGACAGGTGTGAGCTTGAAATATAGCAATGAGCTTGTCAGTGACTCAGCAGGAACAAGATATTTCGGGTCCCGAAATCCGATGCCGACCCCTGTAGAAGTAGATGCCGAATTTCTCCGGAATCTTGCTAGAATGCTTGCAAGTTGTACAATGACACAACGTCACTGCCAGTGGCGTCCATCGTTGATTGTGCGCCTGCTTGGCACCAAACAGGGCCGTTTTCCCTTCCCGTCTTGCAGGAGCCCAACACCTCACGAGATATTTCACCTCCCACGCGGTGCGTCGCAGGAAGAGATCAAGTCACGGTGTACGTACATCCAGACTTGCCCCTCCCCAGGCTGATAATTATGTGTCTTGCACTGCCTTGCCACATGCCAGACTATGAACTCGTCAAGGTATATCACCCCGACACAACTCGCACCCAGCACGACGTTTCGCCTTCGGTCCGAAATGCCCGATTTCGCGCCATCACACATGCGTATGGTGTTCTTCGTGGTCGGAGTGCCCGGAGTCCAAGAGGTCATGGAGGTGCATGGGACTATTGTGATTCCAGAGACGAAGTTATTCGGTCAGAGCTTCGACGTCGTGCACGCCAGTCATCGGGAGCTGCCCCTTCGTCTGCGACCATGGCTGCCGACAATAACGACGATCCTCAAATGCGATATACCCTATTTGCATTCGCGCTCATTGGGGTGAGTCTTCCTTTGATATACATTGGAAAGGTGCGACTGATGGGCAAATCCGCCTCTCTCCTTACACTCTCACCCATTGTGTCTCACGCTCTAGATAATTGCAGCGGCGAACGGCGTTAGCTCGCACTTGGATCGGGTGGAACGGCATACCCTTTCTGCAGCTGCCAACCTTGCTCAAGCGCGTGCAGATGCACAGGCGTTTGGTATGGAGCGACGAACAAAGATACGAGAGCGTGTCAGAGAATTTCAAGAGGTGAAGGAGATGACGAACGAGAGTGAGCCTCCAGAGACGAGGGATGATACGTCAAGTGTCTGATTTTGAACGCGTAGTAAGTATTTATTTCCTCACGATCAGTATTATTGTTCTAGATCTCTACCTGCCAGCGGCCCGCAGGTGCCAATTTGGCCTGCATCAATAGTATATCTAGATATCTGATCCTAGACCATCCTCTGGATCTTGCCGCATCGAATGCAGTCTGAATATTCCAGGGCAAACGGGCTTTGCATCTTCATGATGGCTCTTCTCCTCGCGGTGCCACGTTGCCTCAGCAGAGACTTGACTCAGTCCGAGAGCGTCTCTTTGCATTGAGGTTAAACACCCTGACTAAATGAGTGATAGGGAGCGGCAATTAAGCGAACCAGGTTCACCGTACGTCGCACATGGTTTCGGCACTCTGTCTACTTGAACGAATAGACTCGAACAAAAACTTGTCCGAAAAACTATGCACGTCGCACGATGGACATCATTAATTGAGTGTCTGAAATTTGTACTGGTACAGCATAACTAGGGATGATCTGCGTCTGATCTTGCAGTCTTCAAATCAGGTCAAACGTTACTGCTCCTTGCGACAAACTATCCTGCGACTGTTTTGGGGTTACTGCTGGCAACGGCTGCCATCAGTGGAAACAAGCGCCAGATAACCCATCCAAGGGTGTGGTCCGTTTCAACCTGAAAAGTAGAATGACCATGCGTTGGAAACACCCTAGATCAGTAGTGGAAATCTCTCCAGTGACTGGCCATCATATGTACAACAAGATATATACATATGTATGTCCCCAACGTGCCCGGAACAGCCGATGCTTCGGCATAAATGATGGCCGGATCGTTACACACTGCTTTCTTCGCTGCCCGCCCATACGAATACGGAGGCAAAATAACTTCCAAGATCGAATGCGAATGGCGGCGGGGTTCGGGGCCAGCGATTTAGAGTTTCACATCTGTGATGAAGTTACGTAATTATGCACAGCGCTCATACCCTAACTACTACTTCTAAGTACTACTTCTGTTACTAGCACTACTACTTGGCTGCGGACTTACACCTCACAATGGCGCTCTGCCGCAGAACTGCTGCCCTAGTGTGGGCAGCGCTCTGGTTTCTAAACTACGTCGGATTCACCACCGCACAAGAGCCAGATTTCAAGATAACCTCCTTCGACAACCTGCCAGGCAAGCTCTTCTTCTTTGAAGACACCTCGGTGCGTTTCTTGCTTCGCATGCTTGCCCAGGCGACAATCTCATTCTCTATTCAGAGTGTTGTCTACCATGACATAGTCACCGGAAGCGTACATGTATCTCAGGACGAAGGCAAGACATGGAGTCGGGCGGACGATATGGACGACGGCATAATTACCATGGTGGTTCCGCATCCCTTCGATAACCGATATGTGAGTAGTCTCCATCTGTGTGAATTCTTGGGTCTTAACTGTGCGCTTTTCAACCTAGGCATTCGCGTTGACGGACAGCACATATCATTACCGCACCGAGGACCGCGGCAAGACCTGGCGCTCGTTTGAAGTCCCGGCACCTCTCAGTTATACTGCAAAACCACTTTCTTTCCACTCTGAGAAATGGGATCATATACTGTACCAAGGGACCGTGTGCGAGCGATTAGGTTGGAGCAATGTTTGCACTGACGTGGCACGTATCCGCACTGGTTTCACCCCTTGGCGCCTGCTTATCCGTGCCCTAGACATATTACACAAAGGATGCATTCTCCTCTGTCCCAGAAGAACTCTTAACAGACACATCGAGCTGTCAGTTTGCTCACAGCTCCAAGGACTTCAAGCACGGTGCTCACGAGAACTTGGTATACTGTGTTGCGTATGATGCCTCTAGCACCGGATTCTCACATTCACTCTCGTCTTCCCGGCTTTATTCGTCGGAGGACTTTTTCGAGACTAGCAACATCGAGGACCTCGGCATCGGGAAGAATGCCAAGGGCATCGTGGCCTTTGCGATCGTCTCCAAGTTTGCGGTTGTGGCACTCAAAGACATGGCGTCCGGGAACGATGGGGACATGCATCTCTATGTGACGGTGGATACGAAGGAGTGGGCCAAGGCACAGTTTCCTCATGCATCGCAAGCACGGCTACGGCAGAACGCTTACACTATCGTCGAGTCGACTATTCATTCCTTGGCAGTGGACGTGATGGCACAGGACCAATCTACAATCGGAACGTTGTTCGTGAGCAACTCAAACGGAACGTATTTCGTCGAAAGTCTTAAAGACACGAATCGCAACTTGGCTGGATACGTGGACTACGAGAACGTCCACGGTGTTGATGGCATCGGGATTGCCAACGTCGTGTTAAACGTTCAAGAGGTGGAGCGGATGAATGCGCCGAAGAAGCTGAAATCAATGATCACCTTTGATGACGGTAGGTTCCATAGCGGTCCTCATATGTTGTATCCTCGATTGACATCCCGGAAGGCAGTAGCTGGTCCCCCATCCCTGCGCCATCAAAAGACGCTGATGGTAAACAAATCGCATGCAACCCTTCCAACACCGACGAATGTTCCTTACACCTCCATTCTGTTACTGACCCACACAATTTTGGTCCCATTTTCTCCTCCACCGCTCCAGGCGTTGTCATGGGTGTGGGTTCCGTCGGCAAGCATCTCGCCCCTTATGATGAGTGTGATACATTCTTGAGTACGGACGGAGGGTTGACGTGGCGGATGGCCCTGAAACAAGCTCATATGTACGAGTTTGGTGATTCGGGCTCCATCATATTGGCTGTGAACGACGAGGAAGTAACTGATACTGTCAACTACTCTCTCGATTTCGGTGGTTCCTGGTGCGCCATTGTTGTGAATTATCTACTTTGGGACTCACCGTGCTTTGTGTCAGGAAAACACTGAGCCTTGGCGTCACCGTGCGCGCCAAGGCGCTCACCACCGTCAGCGACGCGACGTCGCAAAAATTCATTTTCCTTGCTCAGTATTCTCGAAAAGATCAAAGGGAATATGAAGGCCGCTATGCGGTCATATATCTCGATTTCGCTGGCATGCAACCCCGCAAGTGTGGCGAGAGAGACTTGGAGAAGTGGTATGCGCGTGCAAGCTCCAACACGGAGTGTCTTATGGGGCACAAGGTGAGTTCTATGTATGTGGAGTGAGAGTATGGATACCTACATGTGGAACTTCAGCAATGGTACAACCGTCGCAAAGCTGACGCACGATGCTACGTGGGCGAGAAATTCCGCGACCCAGTCGTCCATGAAGATAGATGTCCTTGTCAAGACCATGATTATGAGTGGTGTGTGTTGTTCGTTATTCACATCCTTTCATTTTGAACGTACTATTTTGATCCAGTGACTATAACTACATTCGAACTGACGACAAATGTGTTCCAATAGGACTCGAGCATATCCCAAGCGACATGTGTTTATCTGGCAGGCCCGAGGAAAAGTATACGGGCTCGTCTGGATATAGGTTAATCGCGGGAAACATGTGTGACCCAGGCCGAGGGAAGAAGAAAGACGACCCTATAGAGAAATCGTGCTCACAAGGTACGGATGATCAACTGACCGGTTAGGTTGAATGGAACTAATATAAGCCAATGTGTCCAGCTGAACCTCCAGAAGGTGATATCACTTCCAAAGTTGTACGTCGTTCGGCTCTGCTACGTCGGCCCCTGCTTGATCTGGAACCTAGCATCCATTCGGATCCAAAGTACTTTTGTATCAGTTCTTCAAGGAATCCAGCGTGAGTGGCCGCGAAACATAATGCATGTAGTGTTGGAAATTGACGCAAACTAAAAGACACTCCTTGTCTTTTTGGAAGACAACACGATCTGGCAGTCGAGCAACGAGGGGTTCACATGGGAACAGAAGTACCCTGGGACACGTTTCCATGGATTTTACATGCACAGCCATTCAAATCAACGAGCTTATCTTATAACTGACTCTGCCAAGTTTTACTACACCACCGACGGTGGTCGGTTCTGGCACGAACAAAAGACGCCGTCGCGTCCGAACACGTTTGGCGTAGCCTCTCTCCGGTTCCAACCTGGTTCTGACTACCTTATCTGGATCGGCGAAGTCGACTGTGAAGGCGATGGTGACAAATGCCGCGCACAAGCCCAGTTCTCGCATGACAATGGACGACATTGGCAACTCGTTGAAAACTATGTCCGCAACTGTGATTGGGCGCGTGACAAGGATCTCCTCGTCGACAAGAGTCAGATTCTATGCGAGTCTTACCTGGACAAGCAAGGTTCTCAACGCCGCTTTGGCAACGACAACCCGCTTCAGCTTATCTCGGGCAGGGATTACTATGGCAAGAAAACCAAGCTTTTCGAGAACGTCGTCGGCTTTACCAAATTTTGGGAATACCTTATCGTGGCCGAAGTGAGTAGTAGATGCGTTTTTTTTTATTGGATGGTCTGGGCTCATGGTCGGGAAGTACGTTCCTACCAAGAACGCTTTAGATCTTCAAGTATCGCTGGACGGATTGACGTTTGCGACCGGAAAATTCCCGCCTGGGATGCATCCCGACACACATGTACGTCCCCAAAAATTTATCGCCACAGCTTATTTACAAGTTGATGATATGCCGTATAGGCATATACGGTTTTAGAATCAAGCACCGATTCTATCTTTCTGCACATGACCATGTCTGAATGGCCAAACCCCTTCTGGGGCAATATCCTCAAGTCCAACTCCAACGGAACTTACTTTGGATTGTCTATAGAGAACGTCAACAGGAACGAGGTTGGATATGCTGACTTTGAAAAGTTTTCTGGATTAGATGGCATTGCGATGGTCAATGTTGTGTCCAATCCCTCAGAGGCGACCATTACGGGGAAAAAGGTGCTCCAAACCAGGATTACGCACAACGACGGTGTGTATTTGTCACGTACGTCGAAGAGAGATACATGTCTGAATGAGTGTATTATTTGCAGGCGGCACTTGGAGACCCCTCACACCGCCAAAGGTCGATTCGCAAGGGAGGCCATATTCGTGTTCGACGACGGTACATGGCATCGACTTTTTTTTTCGGTAAATTTGGATATTAATATGTTCTGCAGAACTGCGCCCTTCAGGTACATGGCTTTACTGAACGGAGAGATGCCCGTGCGACATACAGCAGTCCGAGCGTTGTCGGCGTCGTCATGGCGGTCGGTAACGTGGGCGAGGTACTTGCTCCTTACACGGAGTCCGACACCTTCCTTTCTCGCGATGGTGGTTTCACTTGGGAGGAAGTCCACAAAGACGCATATCTCTGGGAGTTTGGCGACTCGGGATCGGTCATTTTGATCGTCAACGACGAAGAGCCGACGGACCATATTTTGTTCACTACGGACGAGGGTCTTTCGTGGAGAGAGTACAAGTTCAGCGACGAGAAGCTGAGGATCAATACCATTATTTCCGTTCCCGAAGATACGAGCAGGAAGTTTATGCTCCTTGGGCATGCGCCAGGCACTGCGGCGTCGACGATTGTGCACATTGACTTTACGTCCTTGACCCGCCGACAATGTAGGTTTGCCTTTGGGGATGCATCTCTGCAAAGTGACTGAGGAGATTTGTCTCACAGGCGTGTTTAACCGAGATGACTCGACACAGGACGATTTTGAGTTGTGGAGTCCCAGTGAGGGCAGGTCGGAAGCATGTCTATTCGGTCGTCAGGTACGCATCTTTCCTTTTGTGATAGACTATGAGCGTGTCCTGATCATTATAGACACTATACGAGCGCCGTAAACGCGACGCCAATTGCGTCGTGGGCAAAGCGGCGAAAGCAGCGCCGAAGATCGTTCATAACTGTGCATGTGCAGCAGACGACTTTGAGTGGTGAGTTACTTGCGTGAAGTCCGCTTGAATGAATGACCATCTGACGAGAGCGACCCTATACAGCGAATTCAACTATGTGAAGAACGACGAAGGCAAGTGCGTTTCCGTACCAGGAACCTCGGCACTTCCCGACGATGAGTCTTGTCGCGGCAACGACGAATACTGGTATGAGCGGACCGCGTACCGAAAAGTCACGCATTCGAGCTGCGACGGGGGTATGCGACTCGATCACGGAACGGCGCATCGTTGTCCGGGCATCCGGGGTCACAGTGGGCTCTTTTGGACGATGGTGATCTTGTTCCCCTTTGTGGTGACAGGGCTCGTTGCGTGGTGGTGGTACAAAAAGAGCGGGCGTGCAAGAGGGTATGTTTGTTTTCCTTTTGCGTGGTCCATTTACTGACACATTATGCAGAACCATCCGGCTCCCCGGCGACCTTTCGAACGCATACATCGGTGGCGGCAGGGGTTTGGGTTCTGGCTCGGGGGGCGTCGTCGACACGCTGGCGTCCGTTCCCTGGTTCCTCGTCGGGCTGGCGGGTGTCGTGTACGAGTATGTGGCATCCAAGGTCGAACTCCTTACCATGGAGTACCGAGCGCGCCGCGGGTACCGAAATTTGCCTGTGGACGAGGACGCGCAGATACTGCGGTTCGAAGACGAAGAGCAGTGATGAGCGGGCGAGCAAGCGAGCCGTGCGGAAGTACTCTGGGAGATGATACAGGATGATGTTGGGCGGTGAAGCTTGAAGTCGGCCCTGAGCGAGAACGACAGGGGCGAAGGGAGGGGGGGCAAACGGCGAGGGATGTAACACTGTTGTCGGATCCGTCCATCCATCCATTCATACATTCTATTTCGACTCTCTGACTATTACACGTGATATGCAGTTGCCGTATTTTCCGTCTGTTGTCTGTCTCTTTTATCAGGTAGTACTACTATTAAGTTGCTGCATTCGTCATATCTATTGCGCATTTTGCTACGATGGGTGTGGGACGATCTCATGTACAACAAAAGTAAGATGTGAAGTTCGATCGATGCAAACTTTGGGGGTAAACGGCGGACAACACAACCCTGATTTAATAATGGCATGATTGCAGAAGCTTCTAGGAATTCCCGAAGTCTGCATACAGATTAGTACATGTTTTTTTTATCCAGGCCGCGGCCTGTTTGAAACGCATCTCTCGTTGTGATTTTGCAAATAGAATAAGATAATATCTGAATCTCTTCGCCATGATCGTGAGCACGCATGCTATCACGTGTTTTGTCTACATGGCTAAAATCAGCGAGCAAACTTCGTGCGTTCTCATGAGCGTTATTAGGACCCTGTACGACTGTACGAATGGGCCAGCGTACAAGTGTAGAGGGATCGATGCGTCATATTTTCCACTTTCGGGGGGTGGCAAGATAAGAAGATCAAAGGTCGTAAACTGTAGGCATTACAGGGTAGTACTATTTGACGTTGCATGGTATGTTAATTACAAAACCATTCGACTTGCTGTCGACCATGTGTCACTGGGTGCATGCGTCAAATACGTATGCCAGTACACTGGTAGTGGTAGAAGGGGGAGTCTCGCCGTCAAGTTTGCCATGTAATTTCCAGAATCGTATTTGGCAGTCTGGCATGATGCATGATCAACGGCCCGCTAAACTGGAGAAGTTTCCTCTATGTCATGTCAGTCGCACGTTTCTCATCTGAAACAAGGCTCCCCTGTAGAAATCAGAACTGGGGATCCGCACGGACGAAGGGCGGAAGAGAGAAGACGGAACAGTGGAGCGGCCTGTTGCTATCAGGACCCCCCTGGACGGCGCTTCCAACGACGCATGGAGACGTAGATATTTCTCAAGGACCCTCGTATGTCACTTCCGTTTCTTTCGGTGAATATGGGCTCGAGCCTTCGAACATCGAACATCGAACGTTCGCATCGAAAGAATCTTGGAGGAACCTCGGGTCGGCCGTGGTCGCCAGTATCTGGTTCGTTGGGCTGGTCTTGGGCCGGAAGACGATGAATGGGTGCCGAGGAAAGAGTCGTTGGACTGTGTAGCGTTCGACGACTGGGAACGTTCAAGTTCTTCGTAGGGGGGAGGGGGGGACACGGAACGCACCGGAAGCATACCGGAAGGTGTCGGAATGTCGAAATGCTCGAACATATGTACTTACCGTCAGAGGTGTAGAGAATTCGAACGCTCGTGATCGTTGACGCGTTCGCTAAATCGATGGAGAAGTATACTGATACCATTTTCATCACCGGGAAAATCTTAGCAAGATATTGCCATACTGTAGTATTTCAATTACTTATAATGGATTATAAACAGCAAAAAATGGAAGTATCAGGGATTATAAGGGATTGTACGGCAATATTGTCACGCTGTGTTAGGGCAGCTGAAGTTACCTGTCGCCAACCACTCTTTGGACAAAATAAGTTGTACATTACAAAATGGAGCCGCCAGCTGTTGTGCAGGGATCCTACCATGCTAAATGATCGCAAACCATCCACTGGGAAGCAACTGACTCGTGTTCGAACTTGAACGCGCCCATTTTACGGAGTCGAAGTTCCGTCTCCGACGAGTCTGAGGTAATGTCACGTCTAATGCGCCCGGGCTCATCTTCTTCAAGTCGAGTTTGTTATATCGACGATAGGTTATCGAGAAATTAACCAGCCCCAGAACTGGATGGCAATACGTTTTATCTCACGTCAAGTTGGCGGGTGTCCATAATCATGTATCTTGTTCGTGCTGCCGCGGTTCTTTGATGCCGATACAGGTATGTACTTATGCTGGAAATGCCATCACAAGAAGCTACCAGTTCCATGTGGACTTGCCATGAACTAATTATGGCGAGTACAGTAGCATAATAGCGCCCATACACCAGCCATTCGATATTGTGACTTCGCAAGCATCATGCCGATATGATGAATCCACAGCACTCCGAAGGGCCTCATGGGTTACCCCTGCAACGGATGCCGTACAATAACTTTATAAGACTCATCAGGCTAGTTCAAATTCAGACCGTCCATTAGTTTAATGGTTTCTATCTTCATCTCAGCTCTCTTCGGGGTTGCCGCTGTCCAGGCTTCCCGCTCTCTTGTCTCGAGACAAGGCATTACTACATTGACCACTGCTCGGGTCAATGTCTTCACTCCGTACACTTACTTTGCTAAAGCTGCATACTGTACTCCATCAGCGACTCTTTCGTGGTCTTGCGGAGGTGAGTGATCGAGTTTTATCAAAATTTAATTCGTTGCATGCTGAGCACTTTTCGGTAGTTGCCTGTAATGCTAACGGTGATTTCAAACCCGTGGCGTCTGGTGGAGACGGTGATGATATTCAATACTGTAAGATCACTGCTAGATCTCGTTTCTTTTTGATTGAAAGTATCCAATGTCTACCAGGGTATGTTGGATACGACCCAAGCCTCAGCACAGTAATTGTTGCACACCAAGGAACGGACCCCTCTAAAATGTAATCGTTTTCGCTGCCTTCACAGAAAGTCGACTGTCCGCTAATAACTGTGTGACTCTGCAGTTCTTCCTTGCTCACTGATCTAGATTTTTTTCTCGGAAGCCTCGATTCGTCACTCTTTCCTGGGATTCCTTCGAATATCGAGGTTCACAGCGGTTTCCGGGATCAACAATCGAAGTATGTATCCAATGCTTTGTTTTGTATGAGTATTGATGGTATTCTTCGCAATGAATAGGGCTGCTTCAGACATTCTCGCTTCCGTTCAGGGAGCTTTATCCCAGTATGAAACTACATCCGTGACAATAGTTGGTCACTCTCTCGGTGAGCATCACCAATCTGCGGTTCATGATGGGTGTCTTCATATTGTGGCACCATGCCCGCAGGAGCTGCGGTTTCACTTCTGGATTCGGTCTACCTCCCTCTCCACCTTCCAAAAACTACAACATTCGAGACCATTTTGTATGGCCTTCCCCGTGTTGGGAACAAGGCATTTGCAGACTATGTTGATGCGAATCTGCACGTTACCCATATCAATAACAAGAAGGACCCCGTCCCTATCTTGCCTTTCACGTTCTTGGGTTTTGTACACCCTATGGGCGAGGTACATATCAGGGAAAATGGAGACTGGGTAATTTGTCCCGGTGAGTAACGCATCGTTTGTTCTGACATCACGTTGGTCGACCAAAAAAAAAAAAGGCCAGGACAATCCGAGTACGGAATGCATCGTTGGTGACGTACCGAACATTTTAGATGGTACTTTATCGGACCACGACGGTCCTTATAATGGAATATTGACTCCTTGTTCGGCTTGAACGTTGTCCTATGTCCTGCTGTATTTACACTTTTGCTCTTTCGTTGTTACCCGTGGACGATCACTCAGCGTTTTACTTACATTCTGACTTATTGCGTCCTATCAACTCGGAACTCCTTTCTCGCTTACCTTTTCTTAGTGGTCTTCGCTTCTCGCACAACATTCGTTACTAACGCATCCCGCAATCGTTTCACTACGTTCGACTATCGACTATGACATTGCACACATTCTCAGACTTCATTAGCCTGAACACTTTTGACTCGTCAACCTGGTCCCTGCGAGAATCTAATGACTCACCGAAACATGCAGACCAGGAATTAATAGCTAAGCTTAGCAGTATAACTCTCCAGAAATATTTCATGCCAGATGCACGTGGCATACAACTTACTGTTGAATTTGGCCTCGATTGTCGTTCGTGCCAGGGAGCAAGTCACATTCATATAGTGTCCTTCCGGTTGTCTGGAACTGGAAATAGCGGAAAGGCCATCCTGGATCCTTTACGTAAATGAGGACCAAACATGAGCAAGCAGAGCTCCGCACTGTAGGCAGATCCGTAGATTACTCTAGCTATAGAATAGACACAGATAAAAGGAAACGCAAACCATAGGGGTGGAGGCAAGCAGTCCCCCTCAGGTTGGCTATTAGGCCACTACGTTTTTGCGCACGCTTGTTACAACAAAGTTGAAACTAAAATGGAAGTGAAGCAAAGTCAGACTATCGCCATGCCCGTGAGAAGGACTCCGTGCAGAAAGTATTTTCTTCGGATGGACCTTCTGGACATGGAGAATCGACTTTCTACTCGTATGGAACTTGCAAGTGCCAGATTGGAAGAGCAGTTACAATGCATGGAGAACTCCCAAGCGGGATTTTTTGATATGGTGCTAAGACTATTGGCCAGGTGAGTTGATTTCATTTCATTGATTCTTCACTAGCACACTAACCTTAATACTCAGACCTGCTACTAGTAGGAGGTCCAGGTCCAGGAGAGGCACGGCACCTGGATTACAACAGCTTGGCTCAGGCTGTAAGCCGACCGCGGCCTATGGCGGCAACACTGAGAACGGCGGGCAAGAAGAGCTGGACCACGCTCTGTTGGGGACTACGACGTACGGGTATAAGGGCAATTGCCTGCTATCTACGATGGATCGGCGTAGATATACTGCGGGACACGTGACGTGTATGCCAGTGGCATATGCCCGCTATGCGTTGCCGCGTTACTAAACAATGCGAATTGTTGTTGCCAGTGGGGCCTGTCGTCGAGGACAGCTGACTACAGTAGATATACATTTTATCCTTGTAGTACCTCGTCCGAGTTCCCGTATAGACCGTGGTCCCGTTCTTGCTATGCTTGTTCGAGTGGCACTTTTTCACATGCATCCCTCGGCCTCGTTTCCGCGCGACGACTTCGGACTCCGGAGGTTAGTGAGGTGAGCTGCTCTTCCGCACCGTATCATCATTCATGGGCCACTAGCTAGCTAGTAGTAGTAACTCCGTTCGTTCTTTTCTTGTTCCCTCACGACCGCTATCACGCACGAAACTCATCAACGGATCCTCCTCTAACTCTTTATATTAATAACTTATGAGGGTCTCTATCCTGATTTTTGCGCTGCTTGGTGCCACCATTGCACAAGCTTTCTCAATAGATGCGCACAGCCTAAACGCCGTGACTGCACTAACGCCCTCCCAAATCAACGCCTTCACTCCGTACGCCTACTTTTCGAAAGCTGTGTTTTGCGGTCCATTGGCAATCCTCTCATGGTCCTGCGGAGGTAATATTTACTTCTCATAAACCGATGTTTCGATCTAGAGCAGAATATGTTTGGACAGTGGCATGCGATGCCAATAAGGCCTTTGTACCAGTTGCTGTGGGTGGAGATGGCAATGGAATTCAATACTGTGAGATTCTTGCTCCTGTTTCCATGAATACGCTAATAATTAGAGACACCTTACAGGGTATGTTGGATATGACCCGAGGCTCGACTCGGTGATTGTGGCACACCAAGGGACTAATGGTTCTCAAATGTGATCTTGCCATATTTATGCTATAGGCTTCGTGCACAACTAATGACCATTTTCCAGATGGTCTGTTCTCACCAACATGGACATGCGTCCGAGTTACCTAGATCCGATCCTCTTTCCTGGGCTTCCATCTGATATTCGAGTGCATAGTGGTTTTCGGACAGCACAGTCCAAGTATGTATTCAATGCTCTGCATACCATGCGGGTACTGATGTGCTTTGCTTTGGCCGCCTCAGAACTGCGTTGGTTATTCTTTCTTCCGTCCAGACTACCATGTCAAAATATGGAACCCACTCCGTGACGATGGTAGGCCACTCCCTTGGTGAGCATTGTTATTACTAAGTTATGCTCTTTGAGTGGTTCATAATTTATTGACTGACGATTCTCGCTTCACAACTTATGTAGGTGCTGCGCTTTCTCTCCTAGATTCGGTTTATCTCCCGCTTCACCTACCCGCTGGAACAAGGTTTCAAAGTTTTCTCTATGGTCTTCCGCGCGTTGGAAACCAAGCGTTTGCTGACTATGTGGATGCGAATCTACACGTCATCCATATCAATAATAGGAAAGAAACGGTCCCGATAATGCCAGGAAAGTTTATGGGTTATGTGCATCCTACGGGTGAGATACACATTAAAGATACTGGAGAGTGGGTGGCATGCCCTGGTAAGCATCAATTATTTTTTGTCGTGGCGTATTGTTGGTTGCCGCTCAATCTGAAGAAAAAATAGGTCAGGACAACCCAAGCACGGGATGTATCGTCGGTGATGTACCGAATATTTTTGTGGGCAACGGAACAGACCACAAGGGACCCTACAACGGGGTTAGATTTCCTTGCCTGGCATGATCTATCGTGTCTTCGTGAGTCGCAATTAGAGCTATACATATATTACACTTATGTGCGGAAAAGGGTTAAGCTGCTTTATCGCTTGATATTTGCAACTCTCATCCTGAATGGAGAATGTAAATGAAAGCGCAGTTTTTGAGTCAAGAATAGCAAGGTTTTGTACTACGGCTGGCAACTATAGTCCTTTCATATGGTCCTTTGATATTAGGTGTTGTTGCATCATGGATCTTGCTGACACAGCAATGAAGAGTCATGACAGACGTGTGCTTGGTCAATGCAATACTGTAATATGCCACTGATCTGTTTCGTGCCAAATCTTAAACTAATAGCAAACTGTTCCCGTCACTTGATTGCAGTCTTTAAGCTTTTATTTTCCGACCAGTGCCAGCCTCCGAACCAGTACCGACAATGTCTGGACTAATCTTAGCCTCAATGCCGGCATACCCCAAGTCAATGTCATCATATTATAACGCTTCGTGCTCCACAGGTATGCAAACGAAGTTGGCTGGTATCTCTGAATCTGAACCCCCCGTTGTGGATCAAGCAGCTATGGCTTCCATTTTCATTGCTACCATCCTCCTCCTGGGGTCTGCGGTCGTTCAAGTTTCGCCATATCGAGTGGTCTAGAGGCAAGGCATCACTAAATTGACCACAGATCAGATTGACGCCCTTACACCTATTTTGCGAAAGCCGCATTTTGCCAACCATCGACGACCCTTTCGTGGACGTGTGGAGGTGAGTTGCACGACGGTGCTCCATATAGGACCCCCTTTCAGACTCGATCACTTTTTTCCTTGGTCAGTTGCCTGTGATGCCAACGGTGGGTTTCGAACCCGTGGCATCTGGTGGAGACAGTGGTGCTATTCAATTCTGTGAGGATTTCAAGGGTGGTCACTACCAGTTTTGTTGGGTTAAGAGTAACCGACAGATAACTAACAGGGTATGTCGGATACGATCCACCTCACAACACAGTCATTGTGGCACATCAAGAGACAAACACATCAGAAATGTGAATTACTTCATATTTACTGATGGAAAAGTGCTGCAGAGCTAATGATCACTTCGTTACCCTCCACCAGTTTAGCTGATCTTACCGACCTGGCTCTCTCTCTGGACAGTTTGGACTCGAATCTTTTCCCGGGACTTTCCCCTCTGATATTACCGTACACGTTGGTTTCCGGAACGAGCAATCAAGGTGTGTTGATTGGTTTTGTTTTGAACGAGAAACCACAGTGATTATGCATATAAGCTGTGATCCACGACTCCAGGACGGCGCCCGATGTCCTGTCTTCTGTGCAGACCGTTTTGTCCAAGTATGGGACCAACTCTGACGGCTGTTGGCCATTCCCTTGGTGAGCCAATCATCGTTTGGCGATTCTGCTCGTCCGTGTACGTTCGGTCCTCATTCAAAGTTTGGGGGGTTGCACCATTGTGGCAGGTGCTGCGGTCGGGCTTCTGGACTCGGTCTACCTACCTTCCTCTTCACCTCTCTCGAAACACGACGTTCCAGACCATTCTCTACGGACTTCCCCGTGTTGGAAACTCGGCGTTCGCTAGCGACGTTGACGCAAACGTGCGTGTCACGCACTGATCAATAATTTGAAGGACCCGATACCGATCGTACCCGGGAAGTTCTTGGGATACCGGCACCCCGCTGGGGGGGTACATATCAGAGAAAACGGCGAGTGTGCAGCATGTCCTGGTGAGTATTCCAAATGATGGCGGTTACCCTCCAGGGTATGCATGCATTACTATTGAAAATTGGAATAAGGGAAGATAATTGCACGGAGTGCATCGTTGGCTACGTTCCAGACGTTTCTCTAGGCAGGAGTCAAGTTCCCTTGTATTGCATGATAGTCGGAGTCATTATGCTCGAAAAGGGCTCGGACTAGGTACCATGCATGCCATTATTTTCTCCCTTGATACGATCGAGGCCTTTCTTATTCCTAACTAGTAGATCGACGTCGTAAAACACTGCGATCATTCAAGTTGGATGAAACAATATGGCATGGCAACCGCGATCAACTACATACATACATGAGTTAAGTAAATCGGAGATAAAGATAAAGCGTCGGTGATAAACGCCGGACTACAAAACTGGATGGGGTTTAGGATTAAGAAATATCAATAACAGCAAACCGAACGGAATCCAACCCATGGATTAGGGATCATGGTAAAAGTAACGGGATTGGACTGTGAGGTTGGATATAAATGATCTAGCACAAAATTATGTTAGGTATAATGTGTAAGGACGAGAAAGGCTGCATAAATATTAAATGCGAACCGGCGCAACGGTAGTACATGGCAACGGGAGACGCGAACGCATAGAGCAAACCAAAGTTTGTTTTCAGTATTCCTGCATTGCCTCATCTATCGCATCGTTGCGGAAACCAGGAAAGCCTTGTGGTGCCTTGAATGGCATTTTTTGAGTCGCGTTTGCCAATGTCGCTGGGGACAGTTTTGGTGAAAATAAATCACCGGCATTTTCTATGTGCGGATGTCTTGTTCCCAAAGGCTGGCGCGACATGGGAGCAAAGACGGCAAGCGGCGGAATGGAATCACCATAGTTTACAGTTGGCGAGGATGGGGGAAGAGCGGGGAGAGGCGCACTTGGCGGAGGTGCAAGAGGGGCGGGTAAGCGAACTGCTCGACGTAGACTGACCAAACTATCAGTATGTAGCTAGCAGGAGAGCGCAGACACACCCACCGCTTGAGTGGATTAGCAATGGCGCCAACGCTTTCGCTTCTGAGTCTGCCAAAGAGACTGTTGCTCTGAAGCGCATCATTCATGCCAACACTGCCGGAGCGATGACGCGAAGGTGAGCCAAAGCCAGTTCGTTGAAGAGCTGCGCCAGCATTCCTGACAGGGGACTTGATGAGAGCCATGGGACTCGCACCAACGTTGATGCTAGAGCGGCGTCTGCGCATTCTGGGACGATCGGTGCTTGGACCTGGGCTGGACTGTCCCGAGAGTGCTAGTGTCTGAATCTGGTTCAACTGGCAGTCGACAGGATCAACGGGCGACGCTGGCGAGACCGGAGTCGTGGATCTCGCGATACGTGGTGCGAGGAGACCCGACGAGAACAAAGCAGAGTAGGTCGCCATGGTAGATGAACGCGTGCAAAGTTCAACTTGTGATTTTGCGCTTTCCATCAAATATACTATTACATCATCACAATGAGCGCCAGGGGCTATTTTCATATTACAACAAACTCATCAAGTTGGAAGCAATTTTTATTTTCTTGTTTATAACTAATTCAATCCCTGAAGAATCTAATCGTTGACACTGTCTCAGGAAGTCCGAGGGCTGCAGCTCAGCTGCTATTGTATAATGAAGGAATTTAGACTGCGTGGGAACATTCAATATGGCTGTGCTCTACTACGCGCTCTGTCTTCTCCTTGTTCCATGTTTTTCATTGTAACTTGTGCTCATTCATTTGGTGTTCTACATTCTGAATGAGATTTTCAGAAAGAGCTAACTCACACCATTCATTTGCATCCGTCGTACTTTGGACCTCGGATGCTCCAGTACCTCGAATCGAAACTGTACGCAGACGTCGAAGGCACTTGCTCAGGAGCATTCGGATACATCATAGCCGTTGTATCCATTCTTGATATTGGGAAAGGTATGGTCATCAGCGGTAGCGGTCAAGCCGAGTTCGTCACGCGATATCGCGCCATTGTCTTCAAGCCATTCAAGGGCGAAGTGGTGGACGGCGTTGTGAACAATGTGAACAAGGTACGTAAAATAGCCATGTTTCTCGTGTGCATTGTCATTCAAGAACGTTGTAGATGGGATTTTTCGCAGACGTTGGACCTTTGCAGGTTTTCGTTTCACACCAAGTAGAACTTTTTTGTTGCTCATCCACATTCCGATTACTTAGAATGCTTTTAGCTCATACACCCGGACATGAAGTTTGACCCCAACTCAAATCCACCTTCTTTTGCATCCGATGACCAGGTATGAAGCTTCTGAACGATGGGTATATGACCGCTAATAGCCACTATAGATCATTGAAAAAAACACTCGCGTTCGGTTAAAAATTGTTGGCACCCGTGTTGACGCAACAGAGATTGTGTGTCCTATATTCCTATCCGAATGCTCATATTTATTCTCTCCAGTTTGCCATCGGGACTATTAAAGAGGACCATCTTGGCGTCATAGACTAACAACAGATTTCGAGCAAATTCAAAAAACAATTATCTAAGCGTTGGAACCCCGTACTTTCTGTACTCATACTCGATGCTCCATGCCATGGCCACTGCACGTTGGGATGAAATTGCGTCTCGTCTACAAGAGGGGAATTTTGCCAATTTCTCAACAATAGAACCCTTGATCATATTGGTTCGCGAAGGTGAGAGGCAAGAATTGGGGGGGGGGGGACCAAAAATGAAAGTCTGTGACTTATTGACGAGGGCAACGGCCCGGGAAAGGGCATAAGCGCAAGCGGGCACAACCAGGCGAGATGTGAAGGGTAACCACTCTCATGAATGCTTGATGGAACGAGCCGCACAGTAGTCGTGTTGTGTTCGATGCGTTCAGAGAAACCAAGAACTACAGTATATATACATCCATGCATGTTGCGGCGTGAGGACTCAAGTTGCCAACTTGACTAAGGTCAATATTTTCAACCATTTGAAGTCATCGTGGCACCGATCTGCTCATCTTGGTTTTGTTGTAAACAGAAATAAAGCTCACAAGTATCTCGGGCTTGTACTGATTCTGTTTGAAGCCAAAGCAAATCAGATCGATCACTGGTTAGCCAGGCCCATCGGATGCATACTAGATTCGAGGAGGAGGCCGATAGTCTTGCTGGCTTCCGAATGCGATGACTCAAGCCGCATGTGCAAAATGACAGTCCCGAAGGGCCCCGCTGAGTGGCGGCACTTACTTCAAGATGTGCAGAGGGCCACCAGCATTGTACTTCAAGGTCCAGGCTGGTGCCAGGTGGCACTGATACAAAGCCCGAGCCGTTCTAAAGCCACTGAGCTTTCCTGGCGCGTGGGGAAGGCCGCTGACGATAGATAAAGGAAAACCTAGTACGTAGGTCTCCTACTCTGGGTCAGATGATCTCTCAGATGGATTGATTTGGAATCGGCTGGGTTTCTACCTGCCTCCCGGCAAGCTCGAGCTTCGAGATAACCCGACAGTCCATTGCTCGTCGCTAGGTGTTTCAAGAAATCAAAGAAATCGAAATCGTCGACTGGTCGCCAAACGATCGTTCAGATGTGAATATTGAATTATGACAGGGAACTACACACACATTCAGGCTGGGACTTATTTTGTTCTCGGAACGTATTCGTTTGTCTTCAAATCAAGCATCATGGAATCAAATGCCGTATGTACTAACATGGTGCCTCCAGGTCCCAGGATGGCCCATCAGCAAACTTGACAGCCAACCGTCCTGTTACGTGATTCTTCGACGTTTCTCTCGTGAGTTTTCATGGCATCTGATTGGAGGATTTGGGGCCGGCGATTGTACCGCCAACCAAGATGAGCTTCAGAATTTCTGCCGAGTTATAACTCGGGTCTGGTAGATTGGCAGGTCAAAACGTAGCATTGGCGACGATTCGGTTTGAATGAACAGTGCTGGCAGGAATTTCTGTCGAGCAGCTGAAATCTTTGACAAATTGACAGCTTACGTCTCGCAACGGTATGCTCAGCGATCTAGTCCAAATGCGGAGTTCTAAAAAGTGTCTTTGGGACAGTCTTTTCTCCTTCAGTTACATATCAGATCCGGGCCTTTGAAGTTCACGTCGGTCGGCTCACCAGAGGCTGCCAACAATACAAATGGGCGAAGATGTTTAGGCATGGTTGCAGGTGGTAGCTCTATTTTGATGTCAATATGCACGTCGCCACACACCGCCTAACCATTCCTATCAGAAGGCACTCTGGGATCCTGCCTAGACCATGCCGTGACCATATTCAATAAAGGGTTCGATAATATGACTATAAAACGCGAAATGGATGCCTCACAATTTGTGTTGGTCGACGCGGATTTTTGAATTGATTCTGTATGTCCTCCATCCTCGCCGGTGCTGCTTTCGTTCTCTGCGCCGCGGCGGTCCAGGTCTCGCCCGCCCTCTCTGCAAGGCAGTCTATAACTGCGTTGACAACGCCGCAGATCAACGCCTATAATCCATACACGTACTATGCAAGTGCTGGGTATTGTACCGCTGCTCAAACGATTTCATGGGATTGCGGAAGTACGTCCACTCGACGTACTATTTTTGAATTATCATGGAAAGCGCTGACTCGCTGTTTTAGCCAACTGTGAAGCCAATCCCAACTTCAAGCCCGTCGCTTCTGGCGGTGATGGCGATTCCGTTCAATACTGTAAGTCGCCTTCGCTTGACGCATATGTTCTAGCTCGAGTCGTTGATCAATGGTAACAGGGTATGTTGGATATGACCCTAGTCTCAACACTGTGATCGTCGTCCATCAAGGAACCAATCCCTCGGAGATGTGAGGTCTAATTTTGGTCATTGGACGCGTGGCGTCTAGTGTTTATTTTACCTCTTTTTCTCACATTCACCGTTAGGGATTCGCTCGTCACTGATGCTGATTTCTTCTTAACCAATCTGGATTCTTCGCTCTTCCCAGGAATTAGTTCCGCCATTGCGGTACACAACGGATTTGCAGATGAGCATGCGAAGTACGTATTTTGGTTCACAATCCCAGCCGTGTTTGCTTGACTTCTTTTGTATCATGATAGGACCGCTGCTGATGTTCTTGCCGCTGTGAAAACGACCATGTCTGAGTACGGCATGACGGCGGTTACTATGGTCGGCCATTCGCTGGGTGAGTATCCCAAGATCTCCCTGTAGACCCCAATTTGGGATGACGATGGACTCATAACTCCCAATCTTCAGGTGCGGCTATTTCCCTTCTCGACTCGGTTTATCTCCCTCTCTGGCTTCCTCCCGGGACGACCTTCAAGACCGTCGGCTACGGTCTCCCTCGCGTTGGCAATCAAGCATTCGCAGACTATGTTGACGCTAACGCACGCTTGACTCACATCAACAATAAGAAGGACTTCATCCCTATCTGTCCCGGTATGTTTCTGGGATTTGTGCACCCATCTGGGGAGGTGCACATTGAGGACTCTGGGGACTGGGTGTCGTGTCCTGGTACGTCCAAATGTCGAAATTGCGTTGTGGATATGTTCGACTGATGGATCACCTTGTGCTTTTCGGATGGGACAGGCCAGGATAACCCGAGTCCGCACTGTATCGTCGGCGACGTTCCGAACATTTTCGATGGAAATATCAACGATCACGGTGGTCCATACAATGGGATCGAAATGGGCTGCTAAGCGTGTGAGTATGTGAGTACCCGGGAGTATATATATATTTGCATGGTCGACGAGTGTTTCGTTCTTTTCCTTTTCTTATTGCACTTGTTTTTCGAGCATGCAATTTTGTTTTTCGTATCATTAGTAGGACATTGATTAATGACGTCATGCACATGGGGACGCATGTGAGTTCGTCGGCGGGCATCAACCGTTCGTTCATGATCTGATAATCCGGATGTTCAGAGTGTTCGGAATTCAGAGGTGTTCAGAATAGTCAATACACCGACTTTTGGGGCCGCCGGATTCCGCATTTAAATCTCGACGAAATATAGTAGGACATTCGAATGTGAGATACTCGATCCGGGATGACCCATGGCACGTCCAACGCAACGCATTCGGGTAGTGGCCATGCCTGATGCCTGATGATGGCAGACTGGGGTTTGACGGCTGGCGAGCATGCCAAGTACTTCCAGGATGCCGCTGGTATTAGCCACATCCGCCGATCCGTGGGTGAACGCCAGGCTGTTGGCGAGTAGACCCCCTTTCCAACGAGAGAGTCCATGCTGTTGCCAATCTGATTTCTGGAACGTCATGGGCAAATCAATCACTTCCTTTAATATTTTATTTCTTACTCCACACAATGAATTATGGCTCCATAATCGAGTGCCGCATGCTAATCAGTTGCTTTTGGGTAGACGACGGATTTGCACTGTGAATGTTGATCAGCTGATTCACGAAGCGTAGATAAATACAATCACCCGATTATATGTAGTTATCCGGGAGTCGGCTCATGTACCGTTGTGGACAGGAAACAAAGAGTTTCTCCGGTGTCGCTCCGATGGCAAAAAAGATAAGCATCGGTATCAATCGATAAATGTGACGGACAAATACAACCGCATGTCGAACGATACAAGGAGACCCCTTTCTTCGCATGTGTTGAAAATAAATCTCCAAAATCGTCAAGATCGCCAGGAATTGCAGTGAGGAGACTGCCACCAACGCTGTTAATAGATTGCTGGAAAGAGAAGCACAACGCTAACTTCTAAGGAGGAATAGAACAACGATCATAATAACCCTGTGATGATTAAAAAGGACGCGGGGACACAGTAACCTATGTCCAGATCTGGATCGATGTGTCGCAATCAGGAATAGAACAAGAAAGAAAGCGACGACGTTCATAGCGCTCGAAGATATCGTCTTCCCGGTTAGAAAACCAACTCGGCGTGCAATCGGGGCAAGTAGAGTATTTCAACCAGGGGGTGAAATTTTGAAAGCAGAGATGCGTAGTTGGGGTACAGCGTGGTTTGGCTAGGTGGGCATGAAGGAAATCAGTGATGGCACATGCTCGAGTTCGGAAGCTCTCTTCCACTCGCATCTTTCCAATGGTCAAGGTAATCGGGCGCCATCTGGTGGGGGCGAGAATCTAGATCTTCTTTTCATTGAGTAGCTCTCATACATTGGTGAAAACCTTATGGGGTAGTTTTTCACGCTGTGCTGCATTGGGTGGTGGTGAGGGTGAGGTGAGCAGTTGCCATTCGATTTGTGCCTTGCCCATCCATAGCTGTAGAAATGATTAGGGTACCGCGGTGTTTGCCAAACGGGTGTCGCGGGTACGGGTACGGTGTTGGCTAAATGAAACTACACATACACCGTGCACATTCACCGCGGGTTGACGGTGTTCTGCGGGTTTGTGAGCGGCCTCTTTAAAATTGTCTGTCATGGTGTCGCCATGTCACCCACTGGCGATTGGCTGCCACTGAGCCTGAGTGCCAATGTCAACTTGCCCTGGCCATGACTGGCAGACGCCACATCCTTTTGTCAACGGACTTACTTGGCAACCATGACATGCAATTTGTTGAGAGGGCCCCCAGTGGGAGGACATAAATATGGTGAGAGCAGCAGACTCCAAGTTGTTGCTTGGTCGACATTGACTCGACAACTTAGGATGCCACATCAGCAAATCATCCTTTTATAGACAAGACTACAGGCTTACAGACCACCACAGGGTAGTACAGAGTAAAATTTGAGTGATAAAATGCAAGCAATCAGTATATTATTGCTTTTTAAGCATATTTTAAGTCCTGTACAGAGGGGGACCTTTCTGTGCCTTTGTAGCAACTGTAGTTGTCTGTAGCTAGCTGTACAGCCACCTACAGCTCTTTTGTGATTTGCTGATGCACCTAACTTAAGAGTTGCACTGAAGCTCCCTGAGCCTACTACCAGATCATCCAGCAGTGCCCTCTCCCACTCATCATCTCCCTCAGTCACCTTGGTGAACTCTTACTGTATGGCACTTTGACAGTCAAAAGTACCACTAGTTCCCAGCTGGTTGCATCAGGAAATTGGTGAAGAGCTGATATACTAAATTAGTAATTTTACACAATGCTAATTTCATCTACATAAATTGATCTAATCTTAGCCAAATCTTCTTTTTGGTCTGTTTTGCAGTGCTTTGCAAATCCAAATTAGCTAAGATTAGCTAAGATTAGATGAAATTAGCATCATGTAAAATTATTGATTAGTACCTAGATATTGATGATTAATGAGGTAGGCTATGGGCTGATGTAGGTAGACAGATGAAGTGGGACCACTGAGTAAGGTCACATGTGATGTATGATGTTCTAAAGTGGTAGACTAGAGATGTATGTAGATGGTTCAGTTAGATGGGCTGGCAGTGCTGTATGGATCCCACCTAATGATGGTGGGAGATAACAGGTGCTTAGATTATTTTTGATCTCCACTACAGTTTATATACTACTGTATCTTATTTGATAATTTGGAGTTGTGTAATGTTGAAGTTAGCATGGTCAGCTTGCCTTTGGCTGCCAACACTCCCCTTCAAGCTGAGTGAAGGCTGAGTTCAGCATGGTGCTGGCAATGTTTCAGCTTGGGTAGTGCCTTCATCAGTAAATCACTGGTTTTCACACAGAGGTACAGAGATACAGACTTGTACAGAGGTACAGACTTATATAGGCTAGTAGAGACTTATGGTCCAGCATTCCATAACCAAACACAACCAAGCACAACCAAATACACCAACCAGGCTATAACCAAACATAACCAAATATACTAATCAAATACTAATTAAACACTAACCAAATATATACAATCAAGCATACTAATTAGTAGGACCTAACCTGATGCCTTGCTAAGCAGAGAACACTGGATGATGATATACACTTAGGGCTAGGCCACAAGAGGTGCAACTAAAGAAGAATGACAAGAATCAAGCTGGGAAATCCCAGTTGACCAAGTGCCCTATATATATTAGCATACCATGCACACAGACCAGCTTAGGGCTGGTGAGGGCAGAGGGCACTACTTAAATAGGAAGGTAGAGATAAGAAGGGTCCAGGGTAGTGCCACAGAGATAAGAATATGTGGTAGACATGCCGTGGTGGTGAGAAGAATGGAAGAGAAGGCATAGCATTACCTGGCCTAGAGATCTGGATCGAGATCTGAGATCTGAGATAAAAGATATGATCGGGAGATCTACCAAGATACAATCTAATATAGAATAGATGAGCATCTATAAAAGTGTTAATAGGTACAAACAAAGATCAGGGCACTGAGATGAAGAGATAAGATGAATATGGCACCTGATAAAGGAAAGGGGCTGGATCCATATCTGTAACCCTAGAATAAGATTGCCTTAGGTGCATAGAGCACTTCAGTTAGGTTAACGCTGTTGTGGTTACTGTTATGACAGGTGCGGGTAGCGTCAGCCATAGACTCGATGCGCAACCTAAAGCTGCGAGGCGAGGACGAAGGTGGGGGTCAAGGAATGCTTGTGTTGGCGGGTGACAAGCTTGGCACGTTTGTGCTGGTCATCGAGACGAGAGGCATTCTTAATCCAATCATCGAGGGTGGTGGGGATGGTGTCTATAAGGTACACCTTTTCTGAGAGCGAGGGGGAAATGCCGGTGGAGAAGTAGTGGCAGATGGTAGCTGCCTCATTGAGCCCTGCCAAGCTGACCTGGTTCTGGAATTCGGAGATATACTGGTTGAGGGATGGTTAAAAGGTCCCATCGCATCACTCATTGACACGATAGGTGGCCAACCAGGTCAAAGCATTGGCAGCGGTGTTGGGGCTCTCGAAGTGGGCCTTGAATTCTTTGACGAAGTCGTCCCAGGATCCTAAGGCCATGTTGGTCCCTCTCATGCTTTTCTCCATAAAGATGTCTGCCCAGGTAAGGGCATTCCCGTTGTTCATAAATGACAGGGTGAAGCCTATCTTCTTCTCATCCATCGAGTAGATATCGATGTTCACGGCGAGGTATCGCAGTACTGAGTGAAGCCAGGGCATGGCATCGCGTTATTTGCCTGTGAAGGCCTTGGGTTGGGCGAGGCGAAGTTTGGTGGGTTTGGACGACATCAGGGATGGGGGGCTGGGTGGCAAGGGGGGCGTGGTGGTTCCGGAGCTAGGACTAGGGGGTGTAGTGGACCTCCAAGAAGGAGAGGTTACGAGGGGTGGTGGGCGGGGGTGCCGCTTCAAAGGTGACGGAGGGGCTGAAATGGCTGCGAGCTACGACAATAGTAGTCACGTTCGAAGAGCTTGAGCCTTTTGTTACGACAGGCGCGGGTAGCGTCAGCCGTAGACTCAATGCGCAACCTAAAGCTGCGAGGCGAGGACGAGGGGCGTAGGTCCTGAGCACAATGCACAGAGACTGGTCACTACTCTGCCTAGGTGAGTATGTAGCGATGTCGAAGATGAGGGCAGAGTATCCTCGAGCGAAGATGCTGTGAGGCCAAGTGGTATGAGGGGAGAGCAGAGGGGAGCAAGAGGGTCAAAGATGCAATAGATTGCTATCTCGAGTAGGCTCAAGCTCTTCGAACGCGACTACCATTGTCGTAGCTTGCAGCCATTTCGGCCCCTTTGTCACCTTTGAAGTGGCGCCTCCGCCCACCACCACCACCCCTCATAACCTCTCCTTCTTGGAGGTCCACTACACCCCCTAGTCCTAGCTCTAGAACCACCATGCCCCCCTTGCCACCCAGCCCCCCATCCCCGATGTCGTCCAAACCCACCAAACTTCGCCTCGCCCAACCCAAGGCCTTCACAGGCAAACAACGCGATGCCATGCCCTGGCTTCACTCAGTACTACGATACCTCGCCGTGAACATCGATATCTACTCGATGGATGAGAAGAAGATAGGCTTCACCCTGTCATTCATGAACAATGGGAATGCCCTTACCTGGGCAGACACCTTTATGGAGAAAAGCATGAGAGGGACCAACATGGCCTTAGGATCCTGGGACGACTTCGTCAAAGAATTCAAGGCCCACTTCAAGAGCCCCAACACCGCTGCCAACGCTTTGACCTGGTTAGCCACCTATCGTGTCAACGAGCGACGCGATGGGACCTTTCAACTGTCCCTCAACCAGTATATCTCCGAATTCCAGAACCAGGTCAGCTTGGCAGGGCTCAATGAGGCAGCTACCATCTGCCACTACTTCTCCACCGGCATTCCCCCCTCACTCTCGGAAAAGGTGTACCTTATGGACACCGTCCCCACCACCCTCGATGATTGGATTAAGAATGCCTCTCGTCTCGATGACCAGCACAAACATGCCAAGCTTGTCGCCCGCCAACACAAGCATTCCTCGACCCCCACCTTCGTCCTTGCCTCACAGCTTTAGGTTGCACATCGAGTCTCTGGCTGATGCTACCCGCGCCTGTCGTAACAAAAGGCTCAAGCTGGAGATACATCGCTTGTGCTACACCCTATTTATATGTAAAGAGTCCTACGCACAGACCAAGCAGTGCTGTGGCTCGATAAGAGAGAAACCCTAATGCGGTAACTGGAGATAAGGGAAATGAGTCATGTATAGCGTGAAACGAGTCAGAAGGCTGTGCATGATAGAACTACACAGAATACCAGGGAATGCATGAGTCACAGATAAGAGATAAGAGAACGCACAGCCATGAACGCTGACTAAGAGAAAGGGCTGTGCGTGTTTAAGTAATACAAGGTAAAAGAGAGCGAGGAAAGAGATAAGAGAACGCACAGCCATGAACGCTGACTAAGAGAAAGGGCTGTGCATGTTTAAGTAATACAAGGTAAAAGAGAGCGAGGAAAGAGAGAAAAAGGGGCCGATCATAACAGTTACAACACAAGTAGACTAACTAAATACTAATCAAAAAAATCCAAACACTAACCAACTGCTAACCAAGCACAACCAAACACAACCAAACACTAATCCAATTACAAATAATCTATGTGACAATTTAAATTCACTAACAAACAACATGCAGTAACACTAAATTAGTTATATCATAACTGCATTTGCACCAGATTATGTAATTCTACAATGGAATGAACACCATTACTAGATTTGGTATAGCATTACTAAGCAGATAATGCTCACACACCTCTATTTAAGTAATATGAGATGAAATCAGCTATATCCTGGCTGCATCTGTGCCGGATTATGTAATTCTTAAACGAGATAAAAGCCAATACTCTGTACTACATTTGGTACAGCCATTACTAAACATAACATTTCCACACACATTTGTTATATGGCATTTTTCTTTTTAAATACTATTTGTGATTGAATTGGCTATATCTGGGCCGCATCTGCACCGGAATATGTAATTCTTGGTCGGAACGAAAGCCAGCACTCTGAACTACATTTGGTACAGCAATTACTAAGCATAGAATTCCCATGCACATTTGTTATATGGCATTTCCCTTTTTAAATAACTCAGAGATTAAATTGGCTATATCTGGGCTGCATCTGTACCGGATTATGTAATTATTCGCAGAATAAAAGACATTACTCTATACTACATTTGGTACAGTCATTTCTAAGCATAAAACTGCCATTATTATTTGTTGTGATTGGTTAGTTGGACTTATGTAGCAGTCTTGAAGAGAGTGGATGCTGATGTAAGTTGAGGTTCCCACACTTGATTCTAAAAAAAGCGCACAAGTGTGCATTCCATATTTAGTTATTTTCATTTATTTGTACCAACACAGTATATAAACAACACACCTGCGAGTTTTTTTCCCACAGCCTCTTTCTTCTTGATTTGTATCATCTCTACCACCACCACTCTTTACTTACCACTTACCACCATTACTTGATTGATTATGCTTGTTTGTGTTTGACAATATCCATATATGATAAGTGTGGATATATTATTATGTAATCTATAACTGATTATGTAAGTTGTTTGTTTTTGTTTCATATAGCTTAGTCTAGTAAATTATGTTCTTATGTATATTAATATAGAGGATTATGTAATTATGTAATGACTGAGTTTGAAATAATTCGATTTTGAAATTAAATCTGTGATTTATTTTTGATAGTTTACATAAGTTCGTACAGATCTGTACAGGTCTATACAAGTCTGCACAGATTTGAATTCTGTATAGGAGGGAATCTATCTATCTGTACCTCTGTGGCCTATACAGCTCTGTACAGACCTGTACAGGCAGGTATATTTTACTGATGTTTGTAAAAATGTCTGCCATCATTTTGGCAGTGAGATAGTAGTACAGATCAATGATATGCAATCTATTTTCTCCTGAATAAAATAGTGCTTAATGTCAAAATGCTTTGACCACTTGTGATACTGGCAGTTTTGTGCAATGGTGAGAGCAGATTGATTGTTGCTGAATATGGGTTATATCAAATAAGGTTTCTAATTCCCATTTAAGGGAGGTTATTTTTCTGCGTGAGTTCATGAATAGTAGTAGATCATCTACCCATACAGTGATGATTTCAATATCTTTATCTGTATGGCAAATATAAACACATGGATCAGTCTGTAAATGCATGAATCTTTCAGATGTGAGCTGTTTATTGAGCTCTGCATTTCATTCATGCCCAGATTGTTTTAATCCATACAAAGTTTTGATAAGATGGCATAACTGGCATGTGGCATTGTTATATCCTTCTGACTGAGTTATATATACTTCCCCTTTTACATCCATTTGCTGGATTTCCCAGTCATTTTTGACTGCAAGCATGAGAATTGATCATCTCCAGTCAGACAATGGGTGAGAATGTTTCATTGTAATCCATGCTGGGTTATTGGGAGAATCCCCTTGCTACTAGGCAAGCTTTGTATTTTAGTAATTTATTATTCTTCCCAAAATTTTTAACAAACATCCATTTGTTGGTTATGGGTTTTCACCCCTCAGAAGGGCTTACTAACTCCCACATCCAATTTTGCAGAGTTGCTTAAGCTTAGTGCTGATGGCTTTCTCCCATTCAGGCCAAACTGTGCTTCTTTAAGTGATTTTGAATCTTCACTCATTGCATTGGCTTCAGTAAATACTGTGTACACAGCCTCAGCTGATGATGCATGATTACTGTATTATCATTGTCATTAACATCAGGTATGTCTTTCATTTCTGGAAGTGGGTCATTTAGCTGACTGTAGTCATGCATTACCTTTTGTCTAGTGCTGCAGTGGAGTGGCTTATTTTCAGAAGCTTCTTGCTGTTATTTAGTAGGTTGTGGCCATTTTGTAGCTTGTTTCATATCTGATATATTTTGCTCGCTTGAGTATGGCATGCATTTGTTATCCATGTCATCCAACTCCCCCTCATGCTGTGCGTCAGGTGCTAGGCCAAGGCAGATGGATTTAGGGGCAAAGTGGAAATTGCATGAGACTTTTACAATGCACATGTTTACATCATAATATTTGATGGCTTTTGGGCCATCTGAATAGCCAATAAACATGTGTCACTCACTTTTTGGCTCGTGTTTGGATTGATTAAGGTCCTCATTGAGGATCCAGATGGGGGATCCAAGTTCACACAAGTGGAAGATGTCAGGTGTAATATTATTCCAGCATCCCTCAGGCATGGACTCCTCAAGAGCACATGTATATGCATGATTTCTGAGGTAAGCTATATAAGCAACTATATTGGGCCACAAGGCTCAGAGAATATTGTGGGAAAAGCACATGGCACATGTTAGCTCCATTAGGGTGTCATTAAAGCACTCAGCCATGCCATTTTGGGCAGGTGAATGTGGTGCAGTGTATTTAATTTCAACCCTACAATTGATAAGCCATGTAAGGAGATTTTGGCTGACATATTCTTTGCCATTGTCTACTTGAAGCTGTTTCAGCTTATTTTCTCAGTGAGCCTCCACATAGGTGAGGTACTGCTAGACTTTAGAAGTAGCCTCATCTTTAGTTTTCATAAATAGCACAGTATATCATCATATGCAATCATCTATAAATAATATATAATACCTGATTTCCCATAGCCCAGCTGTTCTTGCCAGCCCCCACACATCTGTGCGCATTAGGTCACCCAGCTTGTCAGCTTGGCTTGTGGCATGGTCAGAAATAAAGCATGTGCATATTTGGCCTGGGTATATGTAGGCTGGGCAATTAAACATTGTGTGTGAACATGCATCAATGTGAAGCCCATTGACTAGGCCCTTATGTAGTAGGTCTTGTAGGCCACATACACTAATATGCCCCAGCATTTTGTGCCAGGTTATGATTGGTCTATGACCCCTATTCTTTTTCTTTTTCCTTTGTCTTAGCTGTGGCACCTTCCATTACACCTCTAGATGCCTCACCAGCTGTTCCTGCTGGTTTGTCCATGCCTCGCCGGTCATCCTACTAGCATACACCCATCATCTTTCCCTTAGACCTGTGGTCTCTGATACTGTGTATCACCCTGATTCACCATTGTCTCATTGCCAACCCCTTTCATTGGCTTATGCCACTTCCTTCTCTTTCAGACTCTTCTCTTTGGCACCATGTGCCCTCTTTGCTTCCTTGTTTCACTTATTGCTTCCGACACCTCATACTACTTATTCTTATCTCATGTATTTCACCTGAGCTTCTCTTCTACTGCTCCTGCAGCCCTCGTGCTGCAGCATATTCCCTTCTGATCTTCTTTGCTATGCATTTGCTTCTTATTTCCAATCTGCAGTCTTCATCTTATTCATTCATACTGCAGATTACTCATAGATGCTTATCCTTATGTCTTTCTCTGTCTTTGAGGCTCTACTTGGCCTGGTCTGTGTGCATCCTCTGCATGTATATATAGAGGTGTAGCACAAGCATGTATCTTTAGCTTGAGCCTACTCAAGATAGCAATCTATTGTGTCTTTGACCCTCTCACTCCTTCTTGCTCTCCCTATGAACCACTTGGCCTCACAGCATCTTCACTCGAGGATACTCTGTCTTCATCTTTGATGTCACTACATACTTGCCTAGGCAGAGTAGTGACTAGTCTCTGTGCATTGCGCTCAGGACCTACACCCCTCGCCTTCATCTCATAGCTTTAGGTTGTACATCGAGTCTATGGCTGATGCTACCCACGCCTGTCATAACAATGTGCCATCATGTGTACTTGTATCAGTGGCATTACCTCAGCATTTAGGTGATATAAGCCATGTGTTTGTGTGCTTGTGGCGATGATTTCACCATTTCAGTTGATGAGGTTTAGTGTGCCATCACCAGTGGTGGCACATCCACCAATTGCATCAAAGCAGCTGATAGAAAATAAATTATCTTGTGCAACTGAAGGGTGAACATTTTATTGAGCATGCTAGTCTTGAGGGTGAGGTGTCCACATCCATGCATAGAAACAGGTGAAGTGCCAATCTTAATTATGTTATGGTTGATTGGCTCAAAATTTTCAAGTGAGTTATAGTTATTTGTGATGTGGGTTGTCACTCCTGTATCAGTGATCCATAAGTAAGCCAAAAACCTGAATTCATTGCCATTTCCCATAACTACATCACCATTAGTTGCTACAAAGGCCATATCAGCATCATCTGCCACAAGGTATACCTGTGAGGCACCATTGTCCTTCCGTTTGCCTTTGCCTTTTCATCCTTTTCCTTACCTCACTGGATTATGCTTGAGACCCCCTGGAGCCCAGCATTTTTGCATGATATAACCAAATTGGTGGCAATTATCATACTTCAGCTTGCCACAGAAGCAGTAATTAGTAGCTGCATGGTTGTCATTACCACAGATATTGCACTGTGTGGATATGCCAGTAGTGGCATTTTGTACCTTGCAGCACTTACTGCCATCAAAATAATTTACCTGATCATCCAGATTTGCATGCTTTTTATGTGGGCCAGTTTTTGCCTGAGAAATGCACTGCCAGACCTTATCCTTTATGAGCATGATTCATCTTTGTTAGTGTGGCATCATTTCCCATTTGTTTTGCAATGTAAGTGGAGATGAAGCCATCCCAGGATGCCAGCAGGGATGAAGTCACTATATCATGAAACACTTTTTTGGTAATCAGGTCACCCATCTCATAAAGTTGGTGGCACAATTTTTGCATCTTGGCTATTTTGCCAAGTATGTATGTCAGTATCTCAAGATGTGGCCTGATTAAGTAAGGAACACTATAATGCCACACAGGTCATACCTCCTTGGACTTTGTGCACAGCTTGCAGGGCCTCCCACATGTCCGCTACATTGTCTATGCCTGCCAGGTGGAGTATCTGGCTGTCACTGACACTTTAGCTGAGGAGCATTCTTGTCATTCTGCATCCACTTGGCTTCTTTTGCCAGATCATTGTCTGGTTTTGGCATATGCTCAATGACATGGTCATAAATATTATGTACATTAATTACATCTGTCATGCAGGTCTTCTATGCAAACCAATTATTTTCACTGAGTGGCTCCTGTTTATAGGATGGCAGTCCACCAAGGTTGGTCAAGTTAGCTGTGGGGTTTTGCAGTATAGGAGTTTGTCCTGATCTGGTCATGTTTGACATCTTGACTCAGGGAAGGAGCAATGAAATAAAAAGAAACTAACATAAGCCCAAAACAATATCACTATTTGCTTGCCTAGTTCTGAGTGCAAGCAGGGCTCATAATCTAATGAGGTAGGCTATGGGCCAATGTGGGTAGACAGATGAAGTGGGACTGCTGAGTAAGGTTATGTGTGATGCATGATGTCCTAAAGTGGTAGACTAGAGATGTAGATGGTTTGGTTAGATAGGCTGGTAGTGCTGTATGGGTCCTGCCTGATGATGGTAGAAGATAACAGGCACTTAGATTATTTTTGATCTCCACTACAGTTTATATACTACTGTATCTTATTTGATAATTTGGAGTTGGGTAATGTTGAAGTTAGCATGGTCAGCTTGCCTTGGGCTTCCAACAATGATATATTTAGACATACCTGTAAAAACTTAACCCAGACAAAATTTGACTATCTGGTTGTCATCTACATGAAAAATACATAAACTTTGGCTAGTTTAATTTGTGTTATCAGAAGGCCTGAGGAATATCATCTCTTTACTGATTTTCTGATGAGTCACACATTGTTCTATTGACTTGACAGACTTCTAGCCCAATGCTGAGGCATGCTCTGATCAGGACAAGCCTCAGGATGACAGCAATGCATTGGTTTCTGAACTTGGTATGTGATTTCAAATGTGACCTACTAACACTACTAACATGATCATTCACAAAGGTACTGAAAAAAACCTGGCATTCTCCAATATACACATTTTTCTTGGATGATGTAATGATGCAGTGATATAATGGCCACATATGCCACTTCTTTCCTTGTGCAGCACATAAGTGCAAGACTGTGTGCACTGCTAACAATCTACTTCACTTTACTTGAAACTGCTCATCACCATTGGCAATCTGTGCCTTCCTTTGCCTAGGTGCCTGGGAGATGTGCAATTTGCTCTTCATGGAGGACATTTTGGCAGCTGTGAAAGCATGAAAGAGGAAATAAGATGACATAGAAATTATAGAGAATAAAAAGGATACTTAGATTACATGATTTGTGGGTTTTTTTAACATATGGGTCAGTGTGTACCCATACCTACTAAGAGTATGGTGTCTGTGGATATGGGTATGGTGTTGACTTTTTATGCCATGGTGTTACTCATGTGGAACCCTAGAAATGATGCAGCACTAACTGTAATAACAGAATTTAATGTGATGCATAATCAGCTGCTATAAAGTAGTGCACAACCTACCTCTTAGTTGTATTAACCAGATGAGGTTCTTTGCAACTTCATACATCTCTGTTATTAGTATCTCCTTTACATTGAGATCTGTCAAAGGCAGTGATGGATTTCTTTTGGGTGTTTTCAAGGTCCTTCTCAAAGTCTTTCCACTGCTTCTCCAAATCCCAATAGACTGCAATAGTCTATGCACCTGTGCACAGTGACCATGCCACTCACTTCTAACACCCTACCCACTGCTTGTTTTTCCCCACCCTTCCACATGTGCACTTCCTCTCCAATAAGCACATGCTGTCAAATGTGGTTGGACATGTCACTGACAGAGCATGGGCATGCAGATGATGTGACAATGTAATTACAATGACTGCATCCCATTGAATGCATCAATGGACATGGTGATGTGTACATGGACCAGACAGTATAGTAGGCACTCAAGCTCTTCTTATCTTTACCTTGTGTTATGTATCTGGGCTCAGTTAGCTGGCTTCCTTTGCCAGGTGCCTGTTAAAAAAAACTATGCCATGGGCTCACCTTATGTTTGGCCTGGATATAGGCAGGGCAGTCAAATGTTGTGGATGAATGTTTATCGATGTTGAGCCCATTGACTAAGCCCTTTGTAGTAGTCTTGTAGGCCACATACACCAATATGCCCCAGCATTTTGTGCCAGGTTTCTCAACATTCAGTAATATATGCCATGTGTACTTGCACTGGTGACATTACCTTAGCATTTAGGCAATATAAGCTGCATGTTTGCATGCCTGTGGCAATTTCACCATTTTGGTCAATTAAGTTTATTGTGCCAGTACTGGTGGTATCCACTGATTACATCAAAGCAGCTGAGAGAACATAGAGCACATTGTGCAACTAGAGGGTGAACATTTTGTTGAGTACACTTATCTTTAGGGTGAGGTGGCCTTGACCATATGTAGGGACAGGTGAGTGTTGCGAACTAGTAATGCACTAAACCTAACTTCAAGAAAGAATGAAGAGTGGGGTGCAAGCATCAGTGCAAGGGAATGCTCAAGCTAGTCCACACTAGGGTTTGGTTATAGAACCCAGCAATCTTCAGGGAATGGTGATGTCGATAGTTGAGGGTGTCTCATGATAAAGAGAGTAGAGGAGTAATAAGGATCCTAACCTGATGCCTTACAAAGTAAAGGACACTGGTCAAGTTACAATTTACCTCTCTTTTCTCTTTTATCTTCATTTGTCATCACCTTGTATTACTTAAATGCACACAGCCCTTCAATTAGTCAGTGTTATGGCTGTGCATTTCTCTTATCTTTTATCTCTGACTCATATGTTCCATGACATTCCATGTGTTTCTATCATACACAGCCTTATGACTCATTTTATGCTGTGTATGACTCATTACCCCTTATCTCTTTTAGTCCCCTCTCTTATCATGCTACAGCACTGCTTGGTCTCTGCACAGGACACTTACCTATAAATAGGGTGTAGCACAAGCCATGTAACTTCAGCTTGAGCCTACTCAAGATAGCAATCTATTACATCTTTGACCCTCTTGCTCCTTCTTGCTCTCCCTAAGAACCTCTTGGCCTTGCAGCACCTTTACTTAAGGATACTCTACCTTCATCTTCAACGTTGTTCATAACAAAAGCCTCAAGCTCCTTGAGTGCAACTACCCTTGTTGTAGCTCACAGCCATTCCAGCTCCTCCATCTCCTTTGAAGTGACACCTCTGCCCCCCCCCACCACCCATCACAACCTCCTCCTCTTAGAGATCTACTTCACCCCCTATCCCCAGCTCAGAAAGCACTGCACCCCCATCGCCACTTAGTGATGCAACCTAACCTAGATTCGAGTAGGGTGAGAGTACACGTGTAATGGTGGACACGAATGAGAGGGGAAGAGGAAGAGATACCGACGGTCGTTGTAGACGAGCGGCGTGGGGTTGATGTCCTTGCGCACAGAGGTTGCAGACCGGTGTTGGCTATCCAGTCGTGTCGTCGATGTGGGCGAAGGGAGGTGTCTAAGAGAGGATCCCTCCTTATAGAACAACACTCGTAATATAGGACTGGGGAGCGACTACCACAAGTACGCTACCTTATATACTACTGACTATCGTGCACGGACCAAGTACTAGAGGGCTACCCTAAAGCTACTTAGTAACGATGATGTCATGATGATGTCATGCATCAGTCAGCAGTGATGTCACGGTGACGTCATGGTCCAGACCATATGTCATAGGTCACGTGATACCAGTCTAGGCCTACAGATAAGATAGGCACTGTACGAGATAAGATAAGATAAGAGATTGGCGCTGAAGATAAGATGGAAACTGCGACGTGGCTAACCAATCACAACACTTAGCCCCAACCCACCACTCACCATGTCCTTGAAACCCACTGAACTCCACCTCGCCCAACCCAAAGCCTTCTCGAGCAAACAATGTGATGCCATGCCCTGGCTCCACTCAGTGCAAAGATACCTTGCTGTTAACATTAATGTCTACTCCACTGATGAAAAGAAGATTGGCTTCACCCTGTCTTTTATGAATGATGAGAGCACCCTCATGTGGGCTGATATCTTCACAGAAGCAAGCATGCGAGGAACCAACATGACTCTAGGGTCTTAGGATAAGTTCATCAAAAAGTTCAGGGCTCACTTTAAGAGCCCCAACACTGCCACAAATGCCCTGACTTGGCTTGCCACCTATCACATCAATGAACAATGTGACAGAACCTTCTAACCATCACTCAGCCGGTACATTTCTGAGTTCTGCAACCAAGTCAGTCTGGCTGGACTTACTGAGGCAGCCACCATCTGCCACTACTTCTCCACAGAGATTCCTTCCTCACTCTCAGAAAAGGTGTACCTTAGAGACACTGTCCCTTCAACCATCAATGACTGGATCAAAAACACTTCCTGACTTAATGACCAGCACAAACATGCTAAGCTTGTTGCTCACCAGCACAAGCACACCTCGACTCCCACCTTCATCTCTCACCCCACTCAGGTTGCTCATGACAAAGACCTCAATGCCATGGATGTGGACACCATTCGCATCCTGAAACTCACCCCTGAAGAGCATGAATGCTGCTTCAAACAAGGACTCTGTCTTCATTGCCACAAACTGGGTCATTTTTTGAACCAGTGCCCCACCTTCAAAGACCTTCCCTCATGCCCCAAAGCTGACTGAAAGGTTGCAAAAGCCAAAGAAGAAATACCTGGCTTAATGGATGAAGAAGATGATGAAGAAGTCCATGTGGAAGCTGTGGGGGTAAAGGATTTTTAAAAGAGAGGACTTCTTTGATGCAAGTACCTCCCCAATGTTTTATTTCCTGTGCACCTATACTAGTATCCACATCAAATAGAGCTATGCATATTCTCATTCAGCTCATGGTACCCTCACACACCATAAAAGTCATCGACTCCCCTGCTCTCATTGGCTCTGAAGCAGAGATCTCTTGCCTTGACTGGGCCTTTGCCTGGAAACACAAACTCCCTCACACCCACCTTGACCAACTAATCCATGTCTGAAATGTAGATCAATCTACAAACTCCAATGGAGATTTCCTATTCTCCACTAAACTCTACATTTCTGTCAGAGAAGGGGTTACCCAAAAGGTCCTCTTCTATCTCATAAACTGCAGCAAGAAAAATGTCATCCTTGGCCTCCCCTGGCTTCGCCTCACTAACCCCACAATCAACTGGGAGAAGCAAACCATCACCATCCCCAAGGTTCTGGATTAATCCATGGACCTATACCACATCTATGTCGCTAATCAAAAGTGACATGATTCTTACTACCATACCCCTCCACTTCACAGATTTGGGGAAACTTTGATTCGGTGTGTCAACATGATGCCTGAAACCCACAGACACCTGCATGTGTACTTGGATATCTAATCCGAGAAGCAGTGGCAACACCAAATGCTTAGCCACTATTCCATAAACCATGTAACCTAGGAAGGACCATACATCCTGCCATCAGCCACCATTGCCTGCTATTCAGAAGCTACCAAACCTGTGGAAAAAGTGGGAACACAAAACCAAGATGTCACATTACCCCCAGAGTACTCAGACTTTGCCAAAGTCTTCAAGGAAAAGAACTGCGAATCCCTCCCCCCATCTTGACTCTATGATCATGAGATCAATCTTGATGAATCCTTTATCCTGAAGATCTACCCTTTTTCCCCCAAGGAACAAAAGGCGACTGAAGCCTTCCTTGATGAGAACCTTCACTCTGTAAAAATCCATCCCTTCAAATCTCTGCAGGCCTCTTCCTTCTTCTTCATTAAGAAAAAGGATGGCAAACTACATCTGTGCCAAGACTACAGGTACCTAAACAAACATACCATCCATGATGCCTACCCCCTTCCCCTTGTTTCTGACCTTATTGACAAGCTCAAGGGAGCAAAAGTTTTCACCAAGTTTGATGTTTACTGGGGGTATAACAACATACACATCAAAGATGGCCATTAATGGAAAGGCACCTTTATCACCCACAAAGGCCTCTTCGAACCCATGGTCATGTTCTTTGGCATGAACAACTCCTCCCCCACCTTCTAATGATTTATGAATGACTTATTCAGAGATATGATTGCTGAGGGATGGCTCGTTATCTATATGAATGACCTCCTTATCTTCTCTCCAGACAACGAATCCCACATGGAACATACCTGCCATGTCCTTCAATAAATGATGGAACTCGATCTCCATCTATATCTTAGTAAATGCAAGTTTACCACCTCTGAGGTTGAATATTTCAGAATGATTGTCAAACCTGGTGAGCTTGCTATGAACCCTGTTAAACTTGACAGTATCATCTCTTGGCTGGTCCCAAAGAAAGTCAAAGACATGCATTCCTTCCTCAGATTCACCAACTTCTACTAGCATTACATCCCCTCATACTCCAATGTTGCTTATCCCCTCATTGACCTCACTAAGAAAACAGTGACCTGGCTCTGGATACCCCAGTGTCAGAAATCCTTTGATGAGCTTAAGAAGCTCTTCCTCTCTCGACCCATTCTTTATGTCTCCAATCTCTCCAGACCCTTCGCTGTAGCCACTGATGCATCTCATGATGCTACCAGAGCTATTCTCCTACAGAGACTCTAACAAAGATTGGCACCCTTGCTTCTACCTCTCCCAGTCATTTTCCCCAGCAGAATGAAACTATGACATCTTCGACAGAGAACTCCTGGCCATTATCCAAGCCCTTAAATCCTGGTGACACTATCTTTGTGGCTTGCAATTCCTAGTCCAGGTCTTTACAGACCACAAAAACTTGACATACTTCTGACAACCCCAGAATCTCAACCACCGACAGGCATGCTGGCTCCTTGATCTTGCAGATTTCGATCTCAAGATGACTCATGTCTCCAGTTCATTGCTCTCTGGCCCTGATGCTTTGTCATGCCATCCTGACTGCCTCTCCTCTGACTCTGAAAACCAAGCAGTCACCCTCCTCCCAGAAACCCTCTTTGTCCATGTTGTAGACTCTGTCCTAGCCACTGCTATCTGAAAACATTCAGCTAATGATGAACTCATCACCTGCCTCTGCAGCAATCTCGAAGGACCAGTTATAGTCCCCAATCTCCATAATCATCTCTTTAATTGGCAATTCAAGGAGACTTTACTCTGCTACTGGGATCATATCTATGTCCCCAAACCTGACTGCCTCACTGTTATCACATGTACATATGATCACCCTTCGGCCAGCCATCCTGGTTATCTCAAAACCTGCCAACTTGTTACTCATGATTTCTGGTGGCCCAGCCTTGCCACCCAAGTCTGTCGATATGTTGAGGGTTGTGCTCTCTACCAACAGAACAAGGCCAACACTCATCCTACTATCTCCTCTCTCTCCCCAATTAAATCCCTCACCTCTCGCCCCTTTCAACAGGTCTCCTGCAACCGTATCACTGACCTGCCCCTGTCTAATGGTTTCGACAGCCTGTTGGTTGTGGTTGACCACATGCTTACTAAGGGGGTAATTTTATGCCCTACTAAGAAACAAATCACCACTGAGGGTGTAGCAACCCTTTTTTTCACAAAGTCTACCATTGCTGGGGCCTCTACAACAAAATCATCTCTGACTGTGGCCCACAATTTGCCTCCACCTTTGCTCGAGAACTTGAAAGACTCCTAAAATATAATCTTTTCTTATCCACAGTATACCACCCTCAATTTGATGGAGAAACTGAATGAGTCAACCAAGAGGTCAAAACGTACCTCCAAATATTCTGCAGAAACAACCTGACTGCATGGGCTGATTACATTACTCATGCAGAATTCACACACAACCACTGCCCACACTCCATCACTGGCAAATCACCATTCTACCTCATGTATGGCTTTGAACCTCATGCTCTCCTCACAGTCCTCACAGAAACACTGCTTCCAGCTCTGGAAGAATGCCTCAAGGCCTTATCTACAGCAAGGGACAAGGCACTCACAGTGCACAAACTCACCTGCCAAGTGATGGCATCCTAAACATGTCACTTCTTCGCCCCCTTTACCAAAGGAGATAAAGTGTGGCTAGAAGCCAAAAACCTCAATCTCCACATCACAAATCCTAAATTCACACCCAAAAGAGAAGGACCCTTCATTATCACTAATGTTCTATCTCCTCTAATGTATAAACTCTGACTTCTCTTGACATGGAAGATACACCCCATGTTTCATACTTCCCTCCTATCACTCTATTGCAAAAATAACATCTATGGCCCAAACTTCCTGGCTCCACCTCCAGAGCTAATAGAAGGCAAAGAAGAGTACAAAATTGAGAAGGTGCTGCGCCACAGAGGAACAACCCACTCCTGCATGTTTCTGATCCAATGGAAAGGATACACAGCCAAAGAAGTTTCCTGGGTCCCAGAGTAGAATCTGAAAAATGAAAAGTCCACTCTGCAGGAATATAAAACCCTCCATCTGAAGGCCTTCCCTTCCTCAAAGCAATAAGCTTTTCCCTCACAATGTCCTTTACCTGCCTCTTTCCTTCCCCTCTTTGCTTTTCATTTACCATATCTGATGTCTTTCCTTCTTCTATCTCATCTTCCTCATCCATGTCCTTTTCAGTACCTTCTAAGGAGGACCATCTTGCTCCATTGCCATATTTCCCTCCTTCACTGCTGGCCAACCCTCCTTATTCTGAGGATGCTGTGGTGGTGGCAACAGATGGTGCACCTCCTAGCCCTGGCGCTATATATACCCTCCCTGTCCTTGAGCCGCCCATCAACCCCTCGACCCCCATCATCTCAGTAGATATCCTCTTGTACACTCATATGCTTTGCTCCTCCAACCCCACTAATGATGAGCATAGCATGCTCCACAAGTACCTCACTGATCCCCATATGTTCTCTGGGATCTCTGCATTCACTGACCCATCATCCCTGTTCTTCCTCCTTTTTATATTGTATCTCCAGCTAGAGTGTCTTCCCCACCTCTTCTCTTCCCTTATTAGCAATAACCACCATGGAGTCTCACTAATTGGAGCTTCAATCTGGGCAATCCACAGTAGAGCAATGAATCACATCCACAAACTAACCCACCAGCTCAGATACCTAGAATTTGTCCAAGATGTAGACCGATACCTCTGGAAAACTGCCTTAGTTACTATTCCCACAAACATTGCCATCACCACTTATGTCGCACAGTCCCCCTCTCTGTCACCCTCAGAAATCATCTGAGACTCCATTCCCATGGCCAATGGTACACCCAGTGCCTTGTCTTCCTCTCTTGACCCAATGGAATCCCTAGCCATAGATGCACTCCAAGCTTGATTTGACTGAATCCAGGAAGCCATGGTTTAATGCTGCATACTTCAGGGTGACCTCCCTTGCCCCAGTGACCACAATCACTACAGGGACTCTTGCTTCATATGCCACTGACTTGGACATATCAGGATCTATTATCCCTACTACACATGTTCTTTCTGCTGCTATTGATCCCCCAGTCACACTCAAGCCGCATATCCCTTCTACAACCACTGCTCTCCACTGGGATCCTTCTCCTCCTCCTCCTCCTCCTCTCACAGCTCTCACCAATTCCAGGGGTCCTTTCAGCCCTGCGCCTCCTGTGCTTCCACCTGCTCTCAGCACTCTGAGCATGCACTTCCAATCCCTTCACCTCAGTCCTCACCTGCATTGATTGACAACAATAATTTCTGCTTCAACTCTGTTGGAGAGAGCAACATGTGCAGATCTCCCATAGGGTCCTGCAGAGGCTTGTAGAAAGTCTCACTAGGGTTTCGACCCTACTAAGGGGGTAATGTTACAATTTACCCCTTTTTTCCCTTTTGTTTTCATTTGTCATCACTTTGTATTACTTAAATATGCACAGCCCTTCAATTAGTCAGTGTTATGGCTGTGCATTTCTCTTATCTTTTATCTCTAACTCATATGATCCATGACATTCCATGTATTTCTATCATACACAGCCTTATGACTTGTTTTATGCTGTATATGACTCATTACCCCTTATCTCCAGTTTCTCATTTTAGTTCCCTCTCTTATCACACTACAGCACTGCTTGGTCTGTGCATAGGACTCTTACCTATAAATAGGGTGTAGCACAAGCCATATAACTTCAGCTTGAGCCTACTCAAGATAGTAATCTATTGCATCTTTGACCCTCTCACTCCTTCTTGCTCTCCCTAAGAACCTCTTGGCCTTGCAGCACCTTCACTTGAGGATACTCTACCTTTGTCTTTGATGTTGCTACATACTCACCAGGTGGAGTAGTGACCAGTCTCCTTGCATTGCGCTCAGGACCTACACCCATCATCTTTGCCTTGCAGCTTTAGGTTGTGCATTGAGTCTACAGCTGACACTACCCATGCCTGTCATAACAGGATGACTACTACACTTAGGGCTTAGCCACTAGAGGTGAGGACAGAAGAAGGATGACAAGAATCAAGCTGGTGAATCCCAGTTGATCTAGTGCCCTATATATATTGTGAGGCCATACACACAAACCAAGCTTAGGGCTGGCCAGAGCAAAGGGCACTACTAAATAAAGAACGGTCCTGGGTAGTGCCACAAGATAAGGACATGTGGTAGACATGCCATGATGGTGAGAAGAATGCAAGAGAAGGCATAGCCTTACCTGGCCCTGAGATTATTTGAGATTTGAGATAGGATTGGGAGATAAACAAAGGATCAGGGTGCTAAGATGAAAGATAAGATAATAGCAAGGCACCTGATTATGGAAAGGGGTCAGTCCATATCTGTAACCATAGAATAAGGTTGCTAAGGGCACTTCAGTTAGGTTAAGCCAGTAGTGTTCACAACAGTGAGGCTCTGACCCAAATTATGTTATGGTTGATTGGCTCAAAATTTTCAAGCAAGTCTCAGTCATTTGTGATGCAGGTTGTTGCTTCTGTATTAGCAATCTATGAGTAAGCCAAAAATCTGAATTCATTGCTATTGCCCATAACTACATCACCATTAGTTGCTACAAAGGCTATGTCAGCATTATCTGCCACAAGGTGTGCCTGTGAGGCAACATTATTCCTTCCTTTTCCTTTTCCTTTTCCTTTTCCTTTTTTTCCACCTTATCAGGTTATACTTGGGACCTCCTGGAGCTCAGCATTTTTGCATGATATGACCAGATCAGTGGTAATTATCACACTTTGGCTTGCCATGGAAGCAACAATTAGCAGCCATATGGTTATCATTACCACAGATGGTGTACTGTGTGGATATGCTGGCAGTGGCATTTTATACCTTATAATGCTTTTCAACACTTTTGAAATAGTTTACCTGGTCATCTGGATTCATGCACTTTTTATGTGGGCTGATTTTTGCCTGAGAGATGTGCTGCCAGACCTCATCCTTGATAAGTGCAATTATGTAGTTCCTTCATCTTTGTCAGCATAGCATCATTCCCCATTTGTTTTGCAATGTAAGTGGAGATGAAGCCACCCCAGGACACTGGCAGAGACAAAGTCACTATATTGTAAAATTCTTTTTTGGTAATCAGGTTGCCCATCTTGTAAAGTTGGTGGTGCAATTTTTGCATCTTGGCTATTTTGCCAAGTATGTCAGTACCTTGAGATGCAGCCTGATTAATTAAGGAATGCTATAATGCCACACAGGTCATACCTCCTTGGACTTCATGCACAGCTTGCAAGGCCTCCCACATGTCTGTGGCATTGTCTATACCTGCCAGGTGGAGCATCTGGCTATTGCTGACACTTTAGCTGAGGAGCATCCTTAACATTTTGTTGTTCCACATCAACTCAGCTTCTTTTGCTAGATTATTGTCTGGTTTTGATGTGCACTCAATGACATGGTCATAGACATTATGTACATTAAGTACATCTGTCATGCAGGTCTTCCATGCAAACCAATTAATTTCACTAAGTGGCTCCTGTTTGTAGGATGGTGGCCTGCCAAGGTTAGTTAAGTTAGCCAAGGGGTTTCATAGCATGGGAGTTTGTTCCGATCTGGTTATACTCAACATCTCAACTCTTGGAGATGAATAGAGATAAAAAGCCTGAAACAATATTACTCTTTGCTTGCCTAGTTCTGAGCACAGGCAGAGCTCACAACCTAACAAACTACAGGCCAACATAGGTAGACAGATGAGGTGGGACTGCTAAGTAAGGTCACACATGATGCATGATATCCCAAGGTGGTAAGCTAGAGATATAGATGGTTTCAATTAGATGGGCTGGTAGTGCTACATGCATCCTACTTGATGATGGTGGGAGATAACAGGTGCTTAGATTATATTTGATCTCTGCTATGGTTTATATACTACTGTATTTTATTTGATAACTCAGAGTTGTGTAATATTGGAGTCAGCATGGTCAGCTTGCCTTAGGCTACCAACATTCTCTCTTCTTGTTTCATTATCTCCAGATCTAGTGTCTGTTCTACTACTTTTAATTTTGCATGTTTTGTAATTAAGCCTATGCCTGGTTGTTTGTTCCTCTTCCATTTTGAGATTTGTATTTCAAATAATATTGCCAGTAACCTTTTGTCTTCAACTGTGAGAGGTCTGGTGGGTCTATACAACACTACATTGTCTGTTAATGTGTGCTACATGATAACTGATCATACTTAACTGTACTGTCCACAGAACTTGGACAGAACTGTAAATGTCTGAATTACTAGATACCTGTCTTGAGGGTCTGTGAGAGCACAAAGGGCTGGTTTGCTAATGTATCTCACACCTGGTATCAAAGATCTATTGGGCCTACCTGTTGAATGATCAGTGTACTATTCAATATATATGTATGTAGTGTAGTGTAGTGTAGTGTGCTAATGCAGCATATTACATAAGCACATGTACAACTATATCATTCAAGCTCAGTCATCTGAGTTCTAATAACAACTCTTCCACTTATCACAATATATCTCTGTGCCAGTGTTTTAACCATCTGGTGAGTACTAGCTAGCTCAATCTGCCCAGGCTATAGGCCTGCACCTTAACAGGTTATGAGCCATGCTAGCTCAGCACTATATACCACTGGATACATCTGGCACATGGAATTTCTGAAGCCTGCTCTCTCAACCACCATGTTAAAGGAAAATTAGGACTTCTTCATTGCCTGGACCAAGGTGAATGACACCATTGCTGGTTCCATTCACCTCCACCTCTCAGAGTCTCTTAAGCAGAGTATGTAGCTACCATGACCATGAATGATCTAGTGAAGGAGCTTATCAAGGAGTATGCCACTTCTGGCATCACTGGCACCATCTCACTCTTCAAAGAGCTTTTGAATACTAAGATTGCCCAGTTATCTCACTCTACTCTCTTCCTAAATAAAGTTATCAACCTCTTCTCATGTCTCACCACTACTAGCTACATCTTTCCTGACAACATCCAAGCAATGATCCTGCTCATGAAGCTCCCTCCTTCCATGGATGTCATAGAAGAACTGTGCAAGTTATTAAGAATTGAACAAAAACTATCAATGGCATATCACCTGCAAACAGACAGACAAACAGAATGTGTTAACTGTGATTTAGCCAAGTATTTATGTAAGATGCTATATATCCAAGAATCAAGATTCTGGGCCAGACTACATCAAAAATGGCAGAATTTGCACACAACAACATGATTACACATGCTACTAGTAGCATCCTCTTTTCTATTATACAAAATTATATGTCATAAATGAGATTTGAAATGCCCAAATAATTGTAAACTGCAGAACAATTTGTTACACAAATAGGAAAATCACATATGGAGATTGAACAATCACTCAGAGCAAATGCAGAAAAGATGAAAGTGCAGGCCAAGAAGAAATGAATAGCTGCTCCAAAATATTCAATTGGCAATTCTGTCTGGCTATCTATGGAACATTTACAGTTACCTTATACTTCTGTGAAGCTTACTCAAAAATGGGTGGGCCCCTTTGAGCTCTTGAAAACCTTTCCAAATACAGTCACTTTAAAACTGCCAAGCAAAATTAAGATTTATCCCATGTTCAATATCTCATGGGTAAAACCATTCTGAGATAAGTTACCTAGATAACCTGTTGGCAAGCCTGATGCTATATACATCTCAGAGGATGAATCAGAGGAATTTAAAAAATCTCTTAGATTCACATTCTACTCAATGTGGACTTTTATATTTGGTTAAATGGAAAGGATATAATGTTAGTGAAGCCACATGGCAAGCAGCATCTGATCTTACCAATACTTCTCTGACTATCAAGGAGTTCCATCAAAAAAATCTGGCTACACCTAAAAAAGTTAATGGTGTTACTCTTGATAAATTTGCCTTCTTATATTATCCAATCCAAAGATGGGGTAATGTTGTAAATGCTTCATAAACCCTATATTCAAACTCCAAGCATTCATATAAGCATTCTGGTAATGCACACATGCTTATGTAATATAACATCATAAGTCTCTTATCAAATAATGTCATAGTCTAGACCATCTCATGTTAGACACATGTAGCTTAGTCACACCTCATGTCTTTGACCAAAGTCTCTAGCTCCCTTCTTATACTTTTTGTGTATGTTGTTAAGGCCAAGGGTTATGTCCAACTAGCATTCCACTTTAGTCACTTCACTTAGCCCCATATTTATATTGTCTTCTTCACCCACTATGCTGGTCCTGAGTTGACCATTGACCCTTGTCTCCTCTCTCACCACCCCACCAGTCTCTATCATGGAGAACAAGGTCTGCCCACTAACACACATGTTCAGCAGGCATTTAATCTTGCCTAATGGCTTAACATTCCTTCCTTGATTAAGACTATCAGGTCTCTTGATGCTGGCATCTCATGAGAAGGTCTCTTCTATTTGCTGCCCACTTCTGCTCCCACTCCTATTGCTGGCCCCTCCTCATACAGTGACCTCAAAAACCCTTTCCATACTAACCCCAACAGCAGTGTGCACAGCACACTGCCAATCACTGTGGGAATGAATTTCGCTTAGCTTGGGTGGGGATATAAATAGAACATACTCCTGGCTACAAAATCGCTCCCTGGGTCATGTGATTTGGTTCACATACTATAGAGATATGACCATTCTAAGACAGCCATGTCATGGAAAGGGTTTTTGAGCTTTTAAATTTACAGGAGTATTTGGATATTATTAGTACTTGGTATAGCCTCCTTTTGCTCTAAGCACTGCCTGAACCCTTCTAGGCATGCTTTCAATCAATTTCTGACACTCCTCAACTGGTATCCTATCCCATTCCACCTGAA